>JAOTQM010000655.1:65000-150592 GCA_026939265.1 Oreonectes daqikongensis
ATTACAGTACATGTGTGTCTGATAATGTAAGAGCATCATCATGTGTTTGATTTCAGGGTTCCTGCTCTTCCAGTGAAGAATCTCACGGGATCAGGGCCGGTTCATCCTGCTTTAGCAGGTCATACAGTACTCAACACTCATATCTCTGTTTAACACATTATCATGTGTGTGTGTTTATATTTGATCTCGGGGTGTTTCAGGGATGACTGGTATCCTGATGTGTGCCGCTGGTCTCCCTGTGTGTTTGACTCGAGCCCCTAAACCCATCCTGCACCCGCCGCCCATCAGCAAGAGTGACCTGAAACCTGTGCCCGGAATCAACAGCATCAGACGCAAGACCAAGAAGAAACACATACGCAGAGGTGTGTGTGTGTGTGCGTGTGTTTGTGTGTGTTTGTGTGCGTTGTGTGTGTGTGTGTGTGTTGTGTGTGTGTGTGTGTGTGTGTGTGTGTGGTGTGTGGTGGTGTGTGTTGTGTGTGTTTGTGTGCGTGTGTGTTTGTTGTGTGCGTGTTGTTGTGTGTGTTTGTGTTGTGGTGTGTGTGTGTGTGTGCGTGTGTTTGTGTGTGTTTGTGTGCGTGTGTGTGTGTGTGTGGTGCGTGTGTGCGTGTGTTTGTGTGCGTGTGTTTGTGTGCGTGTGTGCGTGTGTTTGTTTGTGTTGTGTTTGTGTGCGTGTGTTTGTGTGCGTGTGTTTTGTGTGTGTGTGTGTGTGTGTGTGTGCGTGTGTGGTGTGTTGTGTGTGTGCGTGTGTGTGGTGTGTGCGTGTGTGTGTGTGTTTTGGTGTCGTGTGTTTGTTGTTGTGCGTGTGTGCGTGTGCGTGTGTTTGTGTGTGTGTTGTTTGGTGTGTGTTGTGTGGCGTGTGTTTGTGTGTGTGTTTGTGTGCGTGTGTGTGTGCGTTGTTGCGGTGTTTGTGTGCGTGTGTGTGGTTGTGTGGTGTGTTTGTGTGTGTGTGTGTTTTGTGTTGTGTGTGCGTGTGTGTGTGTTTGTGTGTGTGCGTGTGTGTGTGCGTGTGTTTGTGTGCGTTTGTGTGAGTGTGTTTTGTGTGCGTGTTTTGTGTTTTGTGTGTGTGTGTGTGTTTTGTGTGTGTGCGTGTGTGTGTGTGTGTGTTTGTGTGTGTTTGTGTGCGTGTGTGTGTGTGTGTGTGTGTGTGCGTGTGTTTGTGTGTGTTTGTGTGCGTGTGTGTGTGTTTGTGTGTGTTTGTGTGCGTGCGTGCGCGTCTGACCTGATAGTTGCTCGTCATGAATGCATTAGAGGTCACAGGACTTGTGTTTCAGGTAAAAACCCTGAAGATGTGGTCCGGCGCTACACTGAAAGAATCAAAACGCTCCCAGATGAGGTGAATATGTCATATATCTGAACACGTATAATTCACGAGCAAGTGTCGTGTGTGTTCAGCGATTGTCATTCATTACATGTGTGTCAGGACTGCACCATCTGTATGGAGAGACTCGGCACAGCGTCCGGATACGACGGCGTTCTGACTTTTAAAGGCATCAAACCTGAGGTGGTGGGCAAACTGGGCAAATGTGGGCACATGTATCATCTCCTGTGTCTGGTTGCCATGTACAACAATGGAAATAAGGTTGGAACAAAACACACAACAGGCTGAGATTAAAATTCTGTATTCATTTATTCCCTCTCATGTAGTTGTAAACCGTGGAGGGAATAACTTTTGAGTGAATGTTTGTTGTCGTGTCAGGACGGGAGTCTACAGTGTCCCACCTGTAAGGCCATTTATGGAGAGAAGACGGGCACGCAGCCTCCTGGGAAGATGGAATATCATGTGATTCCTCACTGTCTACCCAGTTACTCTGACACAAAGACTATCAGAATCGTGTATGACATCCCTGCAGGAATACAGGTACATGTGTCATGATATCAAGTTTGCTGTTATCATTGCTTAAAGGAATCAAAGTAGTGCAATCAAATTCATCTTTAAAGGAATAGTTCACTTTAGAATTAAAATTTCATGATTATTTACTCAACTTTGAGTTGTTTTAAATCTGTATAAATGTCTTTAGATATTTGGACGAATGCTTGTAACCAAACAGTATTTGGATCCTTTTTGGAGATATTTTGAAGAATGTAGGACAGTAAAAGTTTTAGGACACTTTTGACTACATTGTCATTTTTCCTACTATGGTAGTCAATGGGGTTCAAGAACTGTTTGGTTACAAGCATTCTTCCAAATATCTTTCTCTCTGTGTTCATCACAACAAAGACATTTATACAGATTTGGAACAACTCGAGGGGGATTAAATAATCATAACATTTTATGAATCTTAGTGCAAAATGATATTTCATCGTGTTATTAGCTACAATGGTGTCTCCAGATACTGAGAATGAATTGTGAATAAATGATTATTATATTGAGACACTCCTGGTGTGTTTCGTTTCTTGTTAAAGAAACACACAGCTGTTTTTTAAATAGACTTTGGACAGTGTGTGAAACAGGAAGTGGTTGAGTGGGCATTTCCTGTTCATTCTGGTTCATATACTTGTGTATCCTCAGTATGCATCAAACCCGCTCGTTTTCTAAACATGTTCACAGTATTTTTCGGTGTTATCACCGGCGTCACCATCGACAGAAGATCCTACACCTACAGTTTTCTACAATCCTGTCAGAAACACTCACTGTTTAGTTTTTCACACAGTTAAAGAGGACGTCTGAAATCTCCAGAAAACAGATTCAGACACTAATATTCCTGCTCATTTAGACTTGGAATGTAATAAACATAACAGAAAAAGGATTGATAAGATAATAATAATAATGATAAGTTTGATAAAAATAGGAAGAATGTGAATGTTGGTAATGCAGTGTCTATATACATAAAAATAATATATATATATATATATAACATATCTGGTCTGAATCACAACGTTTCTAAACGTCTCAGTTTGTCACATCTGAAAGGTTTGATTTCATTATAAATCTGTTGTTAAAGTCTCGTTGAACATGTTACTTCATGAAGATGAAAGAGACAGAGATTGAGAATAATGCTTGTTGAATCTTCACTGGGATGGTTTTCATGTTTTTTGATCTTGGTGTATAATGCTGTGATATCATCAGCGGGAGAGATGTTCATGTGTATTGTGTCTCTTTGATGCCGTTTGCCTAAGTAATAAAGTAATAAACCCCAGCGTCCTCCCTGTCGCAGGATAATGTTGTGTGAAATCTGACCGTGTGCGCGCGCGTGTTTTACACAGACTGACGAACATCCAAACCCTGGAAAGAAATACAGCGCGCGAGGATTTCCACGACATTGCTACCTGCCGGACAACGAGCACGGCAGACGGGTGAGATTCAGTTCTTACACCACATGACCAACAAACATTACAAGTGGTCCACATAAAAAAAACAACCCCTCTGTCATTTTAGGTGTTAAAGTTGCTCATCATGGCATGGGATCGTCGCTTGATCTTCACCATCGGGACGTCCAGCACCACAGGAGAGACGGATACGGTCGTGTGGAACGAGATTCACCACAAAACCGAGTTCGGCTCGAACCTCACGGGCCACGGATTCCCCGACCCCAACTACCTGGACAACGTGATGAGAGAACTGGCGGCTCAGGGCGTCGGCGAGGACAACCTGAAGGACTGAGAGCCGATCTGGACCAATGAAGGTCACACAAGTCATGACCTCTGACCTGAGAGGAGGATCATCCTCACTGATCTCCAGTCAGAGAACAGAAGAGGTGGAGGAATGACTCTCATCTCTTTCTGACTCGCTGTCAGCTTTTTGTCTCTCGCTCTGTGAAAGTTACCCAGAATGCCGCCTGGCTGAGAGCGCTGCGTGTGGTGGGCGTGGCTAATGTTACGTCCTTATACATAATGCAATTTAATGAGGTTCACACAAAATTGTTCAAATGCAAAGCTTATTTGACTGAATTAAAAAAAGGTCGAGACTAATGCTTCTGTTCATCTTCTAAACAGATGCTGATCATCTCAACATCACCAAATAGCGGCCGATATATTGGATTAAACTGATATGTGTTGTTTGTGTAGGGCGACGGAGATCTTTAGTTTCCGTGGGGAATTAAAACCAATGAAAGGAGAAAGGCTTTGGTTTGTAGGGAATTCTCATGGATGAGATCAGTAAGTTTTTCGAGGCCGTTTTTGCAACTGCTGCATAAAAAAATCTGCACTCCAAAACATTCACATCTTTTGAACATCACACCAATTATTGCACCGCTGTCGTATGAGACGGTTTCCTCCAACACATCTAAAGTATTTATGACGAAGATGAGTTTGATCTTCATGAAATATGCAACCATTCATATTCTGTGTCTTTATTTCTCTCGTGTTGATCTCTTTGTGCTTCCTCGGCATACTACACACTATATACTGTATACTGTACTGCAATGATACTGCTCACAGGTTTCTCTCTAATAGCTCAGGACATTTGATGGAGTTCTCAGTTGTCTTTCATTATAAACTCACGTATAAACTTCGTCTCAGATGTTTCTCATCAAATTGCTTTTTTTGTGAGGGAATAAGAAATGAGAGCGTATTTGTTGAAGCACATGAAGAGTCTGGAGGCGTAAATAATCTGGATTTGAGATCTGATGTTTGAGTTCATATTGAGATCTTCAATAATATCTGAGCTCAGTTTGAGACATTGTTGAGATCTCTTCCGACTCTTTTTCTCATGAGAAATATCTGAGACACAAATGAGACTTAACCAAAGTTTCCATTTAATCTCACTGATGTCTAGGAGAATAATTGAGATATTAATGAGATCTCGTCTTTTTATGGGATGTTTCTCACATTGTCATGTGACCTCACAGCGTTCAGTTATCTTCTGGGTAATAAATATTAATTAGCCTTTTATAGAAGAGGCCACATTGCATTGTGGGATATCTGGTTGTAATGTTAAATACATACAGTAGAATTGATGTGAAGTATACAGTGTATATATAAGTGTAGTGTTGTTGGTGTTTGGTTAAAGGCTGCTATAGCAGATAAATCCCAGCTCTCAAGGTTAAAGTCTTTTCAGAGATGTGTGTCGTGCCGCAGTTTAAACAGAGAAACACGCGCTCATTACGCCGCCCGTGGAGACGAGAGCGGATCGCAGGTTATCCATCACGGCCCGGGAGGCGCGTGTGTGTGTTATTGCCGTCTCTTAGGGGTTGTGACGTCACAGACGCGTGTCCCGCTGGGTTTGTGAAGGGCAGGTCACCGTTGACTGACGGCTGAGATGTAATTTTTCTTCTCTGTCTGCATTTATTATCAGTTTCATCTGAAATCCAAAGACTGATTGTGGCTCATTTCTCCGCCTGTTTTATCTTCACGTCTGTAAAAAAACGATCGGATCTTTTTCTGTCTTCCTCGGTCCAAACCGCCGCTGCTGTCTTATGATTTTCTCTTCGTGTGTTTTTCTGCCGTGTGCATAATGCTTTAAGAGAAAGAAAAGTATAAACATAATACCGTATATATAGGCTACACACATTTAAAGTGTTCTATATATTTAAAATGTATGTTTAAATTATTTTTATAGGCTACTTGCGTATGTATACGCACGTGTTCATTCACATGTATCCACGCACGCACGCACGCACGCACACACACACTGCACATATTTGATACGTTTTTGTTGTCAAATCTGACAAAGTTTGTCAGTAATGTCAGGGACTGTTAAATGTGTTTGGAGCGTCTAACACAAGTAAGCAATGACGGCCGTCGCTACACTGATGTCGTGTTCATGTCGAGGGTGGGACGGGCGTGACTTTAACCCTCCCGCCCAAACGGGTTGTGTCCCGTTCTATATCTGCAGGGAATATCATAAAACATTATGTCCATCTGACATTAACAATAAAAAGAAAACTGCTTGTATAAATCTACATGATTTCACTGAGACACGGCCTTCTTACAGAACGTTTTGTTATGAAGTTCTGATCCTTCAAATGAACATGAAGCGCTCATATTTGATATGAATGTTTTATTACAGTATATTTGCGTGTTTATTATGTGAATGTGTTTATTTTTTTTAATCTTCAGTAGTCCTGTAGTGTGACATTAATGCTTAAATATTCTGTCGTTTTCTCATAGAAACATGCATGTTAACAGTCTGAGAATAATGTGGTGTGAAATATGTTTGGAGTCACACGTACGCGACTGTCGCGCGTCAGACTGAAGAAACGTACGCTTCTGAAAGTTAAAGGAACACTCCACTATTTTTGGAAATAGGCTCATTCTCCAACTCCCCCAGAGTTAATAAGTTGAGTTTTATCTTTTTGGAATCTATTCAGCCGATCTCCGGGTCTGGCGATAGCACTTTTAGCATAGCTTAGCACAGATCATTGAATCCAAGTTTGGAAATTTGGAAGTATTCCTGCGTAATAATCAAGGAAGTTTGCTGCCGTAACATGGCCGCAGCAGGTGCAGTGATATCCCGCAGCGCCTGAATGAAATTAGTCCCCAGCTAGGGCTATGAATAAAGCTGCGTGATATCACTGCACCTGCTGCGGCCGTGTTACGGCAGCAAACTTCCTTACGCAGGAATGGGAGTATAGTTCCTAATCATTTCGGCCTAGAAAATCGCAACTTTTCATTTTCCGCCCGGTCTTAGCACATGATATAACTACAGAAGCGTCAAGTTTTAAATAGGAAATATATCGAAACTCTTTGGTCATTTTTGAACGCGATGCTTCTGGTCTAATTGGATTCAATGATCTGTGCTAAGCTATGCTAAAAGTGCTATCGCCAGACCCGGAGATCGGCTGAATAGATTCCAAAAAGGTAAAACTCAACTTATTAAATCTGGGGGAGTTGGAGAACGAGCCTATTTCCAAAAATAGTGAAGTGTTCCTTTAAAGATGGAACAGGGTTGAAGATTCAGTTGATGCTGGAATATGTTCATGTTGTATGTCTAGAAATGATGGAACTGAATGAGAACCGATATAAAATGATCCTGGTCAGATTATGGGATTGTTTCGAGTAGAACAGCAGATGTCGTATTTTTTTGTGATAAATTCGATTTTCTTCATTAAGCCGAATGACATCATTTATCATCATCTCATCACCAAAAATAACTCACCTCATGTTGAGATGTTTGCTCTCAGTATTCAGGGCGATGAGCAGATGATTTTCAGTCATATCTGAAGGATGTCTTCAGCTGCATGTTGACTTGAAGCTCTTAAATTGTGTGTCAAAGATATGAGATATTGTGTGTTTATTTGGCTGAAGATCATGGGATGAACAGATCTGGTGACATCAGACCATATGGTGATAAAAGACCTGCTGACAAACCTTCAGGCTTTACTGATCCCAGCAAAGACGTGTATTATTATGAAATTGTGACGGAACTAAAATACATTTTAGGAGCATGAGAATGTGTTTCAGATGAGATTCTGCTGAATCATGTTATATCTGACACAAGTGTGTCACAGCCTGGAAGAGCAGATCTCTCAGATAGAAATGATATTATTAGGATAAAGTTTCAGGTCAGTGTGATGATCTGTCCATCTGTTGATGTCAAATAAAATTCGTTTCTTTCTTTCATTTATGTCACAGAACTCTTGACAGGCATTAGAATTAACAATGAGAATCTATTATCAAATATCAGACGAATTGTTGTTTGATGAAACAAAACCAAGGGCTTTTAAAATACATGTCTTAATGAAACGTGTCATGATCTTGTTGCATGTCTGTGTTTCCAGTGAAATAAATCCACTGAGAGGAGAATTATCCGAGCCATCGGTCTGTCTGGATTCTGGATTCTCTTTTGTCTATAAAGTAATTCCATTACTCATTCTTAATTCATAAAGGACAAACAATAGAAATTAAAATGTGTCAAGAATAACTTGCATTAAACATTACCTGTCATAAGCTGTAAACAGTGTTCAATAGATATGTTTTATTATTAATTAAAATATATTTTTAAATAATTTCTAAAGCAAATTTACATTAAAGGTTAGATTTTAGTTTTAAATTAATTTCATGATGTTCAGTTTGTAATGCAGCATGAGAAACTGTAAATAAATTAAAAATGAAGAGTAATTCCTGACTTTACTATTTTCAGGACAAAAGTCATTTAAGTCCAGTCAGTTTACAGTAAATCATCCATCAAACACATCATTGATCCTGAATTGTGTTTAAAACAATAACATGAGGGTTTTTTTGGGGTAGTTTTTTGTAAACAGTTTTAATAGGCACAGCAGATAAAAAGCACTTTGTGTAATAAACCAACAAAGTCTTCATACTGCACACGACGACAAATGATAAAAATGATAACAGTTGGCAAAAAAACTATTCTACTCCATTGTTGTCTTGCACCAGCATGCTCACATAACCCAAAAACATCATTTGGCACATTGCAAAGTCTCACTTCAGGTTATTTCACAGCCTTAAATGTATAATGAAAAACATCTAAACTAGCCACAAACATCAAAACTATCAGACACATCATCATGTCCCAGTTTTACTTTTACACGGCTAACCTGAATCTGTCCACAAAAACATCTAAACCATGACTGTCTTTTCCCTCCATATACAGCTGTTTTAATAAATGTAAAGCAGTCTGTAAAACATCATCAGTAAATCAAATAAATGCTGATATAGAAAGTATTTTCGTGCAAATATACACATATTACATTACAGTTTTAGTTGAGTCCAGAAACACTGTTCATTTGGTGAAAAACGACTTCACACGTGTATGGAAGAAATCAAAAGTAGTGTGTGTACTGAAGCCATTCATGTGTGTTTCCCTTCACAGGGTCAGGCTGTTTAGCACATGCTATGCGTACTGCAAGATAAACACACACGTACATGTTTATAAAGCTACAGTGTGGCATTGCTTAGAAATTCACCCCAGAGACCATTGAGAATAAAAATGTACAAATAATTCCACAGACATTCAGAAACATTGTTCAGTTAAGAAGTGTGTTGTGAGTGCATTGCATAAGATTCATGTTACAGTTGCTTGCGAGTTCCGTGTACAGCCGTGTGTGTGTGTTTTTGGTTTTATATGCCGGTGGGGACGTACACATGAATGCACACCAACCCGTGGGGACTCGTGTCACAAAAGCTTATAAATCGTACATAAAGATAATTTTTGAAAATCTAAAAATGCAAAATGTTTTCTATGATCTTTATGTTTAGGTGTAGGGAATAGAATATACAGTTTGTACGGTATACAAGTCATTACACCTATAGACTGTCCCTATGGAGATTGTTAAACCAACATGTGTGCATGCGTGCGTGTGTGTGTGTGTGTGTGTGTTGGAGGATGAGCTTCAGCGGTCTCTATGAACTCATAATAAGTGAACTGTTCTCATCTGTTTCTTGGCTTTTGAAGGAGGAATGAGCTTCTTCTAAATCCAAAACAACATCCAGCAGACGAGAGGCGACGGCTCGTGCATGCTCACGACGGTCCTGTACAGACACTAACACACACACACACACACACACACGAAGAATAGTGAGAAACAAACACTGCTTACTGTCACACACATACAGAGAGAGAGAATGTGTGTGCGTGCGCTCGTGTGTGCATCTGACCTAATGAGGACTGATTGGTCTTCACCAGAGTCACTTCCTGTTCTGCTGCCTCCATTTCCTGTGTGTCCAGGTACTTCTTCCTGTGTCAGAAACATCCAGAGCGTGATGAAATGATGAAGGCTTTTATCATTATGGTTTTGCTAAAATGCCGTTAATAAGAATTATTTTAATTTTTGTGTGAACTATCTGTAAGCTTTTCTTCTTTTAGTATAACAGTGACATCTGCTGGAGGACTGGAGTTCTGCAGCCCACACACACACACACACACACACACACACACACACACACCTGAGTTTGTCTCGGCCCTGCAGAAGTTCTTTATATATGATCTGTGTTTCAGCATCAGGATCCAGCGGGTCGCTCCAGTCAGCCAGAGTCACGGCAGAATGAGTCCGACTGCATCCGGCGGCTGACACACACACACACACACACACACACACACACACACACACACACACACAGTGAGTACACCGCTGATATTACTAAACTGTACCATTGTTTCTCAATTGATAGAAAACTAAACTAAAATCACACTTATAAAACATTACTGTGTCAGTACCATAGTAAAGTAATGATGTCTCTGTACCTGTGCAGTCTTGTTGTATGCAGCAGGTCCATTTGTTACCGCGGTAAGCTCCAGGGTGAAATGATGGAAGCATGTTGACATTATAAATACTGACCTTCCTGGTCGCTGACAGCCACTGATTCAGATCATTCACATTCTGAAACACACGCACGCGTATTAATATCTCTGTATAAGTGCACAGTATTTCAGATTGCGTGTGTGTGTGTTTATTTTCACCTTGCATTGCAGGTATGTGGTTTGTAATCGTCCTTCTGTATCTTGTGTTATGACCTGCATGACATTCTGGAGCTGAAAAGCGTTTTCATCCACTCGCTCCACAGCACACACACACTGGACAGGTATAGAGGTGCGCACCTGTAATACACACACACACACACAGTGAGGCAGTGATGGCTGTTTATAAAGAAAGACTCACACGTGTGTTTATGTGTTTGTGTCAGACCTGCCAGTCAGGACTCTTGGCGTAGGACAGCGTCTCTGAGCTCAACCAGAAGTATCGTTTCTTAAAGGCGAAGCGTTTGATGAGCTGTGGACCTTCTGCTGTGTGTTTCTGCATGAATCCTTCCTTCACTGTGACTGAAGGTAAGAACACAGCACGCTGAGGAGCTCCACACACTGCGCACACACACACACACACACACACACACAGTCAGGGCAAGGCCGTGGGGCTGTTTAGGTGTTTTGGTAAGCAATAATCACAATGACATTGTTTCATAATGAATAGACATGATTCAAATGAGAGAGACTGCAGTGCTTCAGTACAGACAGCAAGTGGCGCACAAGTCTACATATACACGCACGCACACAAACAAACAGTGTATCAGATATCACTTCACACACGTGTACAAATGACTGAAACATGACATGACAACAAACAGCAAACCTTGATCAGCTGTTCTTTCTGTTATTTGTGTGTTCTAACACTCTTTTAACTAAAGCGCGCACACACACACACACACACACACACACATTAAATATTAAAGTGTGTGTGATACAGTACAGTAATATGTAACTATAGAATTATAACTAGCACAGACACACACTCTTGACCACATACTGTACATTACAGATATGAAGAAATGTTTCTTTATACACAAAACACACACACAAATGCAACATCCAATAACTACATGCTCTATAAATATAGTTTAAATGATGGTGATGTTTGTCATGGTAACGTGAGGTCTGATGCTCAGCCGTGACTCACCGCCGTCGTACTCGATGTCTATAAGTTTGTCGAGGAAATCTTTAACAGAGGAGACGCTGCACAGAATGATGGAGTGCAGAGGAGTCATCCACTGTTCCTTCCCATGACCCAACTGAAGCCCTAAATTACCCAGACTCTGAAGAGCCTGACAGAGAGAGAGAGATCAGCACCATTAACTGTGTGTGTGTGTGTGTGTGTGTGTGCGTGCGTGCGTGTTGGACCTTGGCGAGCAGCAGCAGTGTTCTGCCGGTGCGTGTGTCTGCGTGATGTTCTCTCAGCTGGAAGAGTTTGGGTGTCAGGATGGCCGGAGCGAACAGACGCAAGAAGAAAAACCCACTGATGGCCAAATACTTCACATCCTGCAGAGAGAACACACAGCTGACATGAGACGAGATCAGACGACATCAGACGTTTGATGAGTTTCTACCTCATTCTCTTGTTCTGGAAACTGCTCCTCCACCCGTTTATGAAGCTGTTTGAACACGACCCTCATGACAGGAGGACACTGAGATACAGAAGTGATGATGGCTTCCATGATGATGCTCAGATACGTCTGCAGAAGACCCACACTGCTCTCCCGGATCTCTGACACTGAACCTTTGAAAGAGATCCGTCTGGACACAACACGTCCACATTACTCACATTTAGCGGACAGTTTATAAACGGACGGTTATTTTATCACACCTACACGATATGAACTTCTTCCACGCAGAGAGAAGACGAGACGCTCGCTGACATTTTACAGGTGGAAACAGCAGAAGTGCTATTTATACAAGCAAAGTTCTCTTCTGTTGCCTGGCAACATCTCTTCTTTGTGTGTTTTTATATCATGTGTGTTGTGTTGTGTTGTGTGCACACACCTGGAGCGGCTGAGGTCGATCTTACACGGATCCAGCTCGATGTATTTCTTCTCCTCAAAGATGCGATTGATGATGGGCTTCAGAACCTCGTGTAAGTACAACATCCCCACAGCCTGACACACAAACACACAAACATTACACTGCAGCTCACACACACACACACAAACACACAAAGAGTTTTATTAAACATACACACACACACACACACACACACACACACACACACACACACACACACACACACACACACACACAGAGTTATATTAAACACACACACACACACACACACACACAAACATTACACTGCAGCCCACACGCACGCACGCCCACATGTACACACACACACACACACACACACACACACACAGTTATATTAAACACACACACACAGTTATATTACAGACACACACACACACACACACACACACACACACAGTTATATTAAACACACACACTCACAGAGTTATATTAAACACACACACGCACACACACACAGACAGACACGCACACACACACAGACAGACAGACACACACACACACACAAACATTACACTGCAGCCCACACGCACGCACGCCCACATGTACACACACACACACACACACAGTTATATTAAACACACAGTTATATTACAGACACACACACACACACACACACACACACACACAGTTATATTAAACACACACACTCACAGAGTTATATTAAACACACACACGCACACACACACAGACAGACACGCACACACACACAGACAGACAGACACACACACACACACACAAACATTACACTGCAGCCCACACGCACGCACGCCCACATGTACACACACACACACACACACACACACAGTTATATTAAACACACACACACACACACACACACACACACACAGTTATATTAAACACACACACACAGTTATATTACAGACACACACACACACACACACACAGTTATATTAAACACACACACTCACAGAGTTATATTAAACACACACACGCACACACACACAGACAGACACGCACACACACACAGACAGACAGACACACACACACACACACAAACATTACACTGCAGCCCACACGCACGCACGCCCACATGTACACACACACACACACACACACACACAGTTATATTAAACACATACACACACACAGTTATATTAAACACACACACACACACACACACACACACACACAGTTATATTAAACACACACACACACACACACACACACACAGTTATATTAAACACACACACACACACACACACACACAGTTATATTAAACACACACACACACACACACAGTTATATTAAACACACACACACACACCTTCATGAACTGCTCCATTGCTTTGGAGGCCAGTGAGTTTGAGCGGAACAGTGTGTTTGGATCTGCTGTTGGGACGATACAGAGAAGATGTGTTGATAAACAATAATCTACACACCCAAAACAAATGAGTTCATGCTTAAAACAGGCAAATATCTGACAATGACGTAAGAAAAATTAACTTGATTCAAACTTCCTTCAAGTTTATTTTTCGTACCTCACTGAAAGATTTTATTTGACTTACAGTGAGCATAAACTTACTTACATATAAAGTTTTTATTTATTTGCACCAGATATTTGTACTGGAAAACAACACAAAACCCCTAAAATGAACTGTACACAGTGCACAACACACACAACTAGAACTTTATGAGATTCAATTATTTCATTTCAATGCTTTCCCTAAAATAAAAACAGTGCTGTATCCCTTCTAGTATTTTAACAGCATAGTGTTTTTTGTGATGAGTGTTCTGGATGTTGCTAAGTGGCTGTCACCACTGGTCCAGAAGCACTTCCTGTTACACTACACAAATGTTTGAGCAAAAAACTATTTACAAACAGCTTCAAGAAAGGTGAAATACAGCCGCGGAAATATTCTGTGAACTACTAACCCCAATTCTCCCAAATGTAAAATAAAAACATTATTTCTATTTGCATTTATTTGCAGAAAATGAGACCTGGAGAAACAGGTGAAAATAACAGAAAAGATGCTTTGTTTTTAAATACTACAAATAAAATACGTTCATATTCACTTTTAAACAATACAACAGTCATATTTGTACATGTATTTAAGGAAAGTTCAAAAATATAATTTTTGTGATAATCTTGATTTTTCATGTGTCTTGTCATTCTGTCAGTCTTTCACATTGATGTTGGATGACTTTATTGATTTTGTTGAAATTCAACAGACACTGGACTGAAATGACCACAATACATCTAGAAATGCTGATTTGAAATGAAAAGTTGGAGTGGTTTCTTCCACAGCTGTATATGTGAATTAAAAAAATACAATAAAAAAACTTAAAACCTAAGCAGGAAGTACTTCTGGACCAGTGTTGTATGTTGTAATATGGTTGATATATCTGTTGTATCAAACTATCAGTCCTGATTCGCTCTAATCTTCTGTCACTCATCGTATGAACGTCTGGTTCATTTTTAATCTGCGTCCTGTGGAGTTTCTATGGAAACTTGGACACTTTGTTTATCAGAAACACAAACATAAACACCAGCCGAGGGTGAAAAAACCCACACGCTCACAGTGAGAAAAACAACATTAATGAGAGAGAGCGAGAGAAGAATCTGTGTAAATATATCCGGACGTCACACACACACACACACACACACACACACACACACGTACTGGTGCTGTGAACCTCTCTGGTGTTGAGATAATCCAGGAATGGTACGATCAGACCTTGGCCGAGGTAAATCTTCACCAGAGTCATGGCGATGTCCTGACGGCTCTCCACTGTTGTGATCTCTTCCAGTAAAGTCAGAGGTGTGACATCATCCACCTGACAACAGCATCACACTACATTCACAATCACTCTCCATCACTGACTACACAGTGTGTGTGTGTGTGTGTGTGTGTGTGTGTGTGTGTGTGTGTGTGTGTGTGTGTGTGTGTGTGTGTGAGTGTGTGTGTGTGTGTGTGTGTGTGTGGTTTTTATATGCCGGTGGGGACCTAAACCTGAATGGGGACTCGTGTCACCGCGAGGACCAAATTTGAAGTCCCCACGGGCACAAATGCTTATAAAACAATAATATTTGAAAATCTAAAAATTCAAAAAGTTTTTTTCTATGAACTTAAGGTTTAGGGTTAGGGAATAGAATATACAGTTTGTACCGTATAAAAATAATTACGCTTATGGACTGTCCCTATGGAGATAATAAACCAGATGTGTGTGTGTGATGTACCTCAGATGAAGAAATGACGGCCTCCACCAGCAGATCCATCAGAGACTGATAATGCACAGAAGGAAGAATTCTCTCCTCCACCAAACGCACCTTCAGACGCAACGCACCCAACTTCCCCCTAAGAGAGAGAGAGAGAGAGAGAGAGAGAGAGAGAGAGAGAGAGAGAGAGTTAGTCTTAGCAGCACAGTATGTATCCTCCTGCCATATTATGAGGGACAAAAGCTAAACCCCCTTTTTTCTTTATCCTTGCTCTCTGTAAATATTTACCTTACATTTACTATTGTTATTATTATTACTATTAATTTTGTTGTGTTTAAATATATATATATTTTTTTACTGTAATATTAATTACATTTTTGTTTATTGTTATTATCATTATTTTTATCAATATACCTGTATAACTTGTTCACTGCTTTGGCAACATTGTGCTATTTCACAGTCATGCCAATAAAGCTCATTTGAATTGAATTGAATTGAATTGAGAGAGAGAGAGAGAGAGAGAGACACAGGTGTGTGCTCACACTACATGAACTTTCATTTATTATTTATTCACAACACAGGTCCTGATGAATAACATGATGTCAATTCACTTATATTCACAGCATGAGAAAACTGTGCCTGTTAAAATTTATTGAAAACACATGACAATATTTTCAGATGTGACAGTAACATGCTCATGATTTTTTTTTTAAATCATGTAAGTCTATTGGTTTTCACAAATTCATGCGCACACGCACGCGCACGCACGCACACACACACACACACACACTTACCCAGCATCATCCTCCGTGTTTCCCAGCGGCTGCAGGCGAAACCAGCCCTTCAGTTCAGGAGTTCTGTACAAACACGAGAGAGGAATCTCCACCTAAACACACAAACCACATTCATGTTAAACGTTTCATTCTGTGAGAGCTAGAAAATCATTATACATTCTAAACATCACAGTGTTAATGTTCACAGATAAAGCAAATGTTCTGACGTGTTGTTACTAGTGAGAAACACAATGAGATCAGTGTGTAAAGTGAATATCTGTGGGATTCTAAAGGGATAGTTCACCCAAAAATACAAATTCTGTCACCATTTACTCAACTTTGACTTGTTCCAAATCTGTATAAATGTCTTTGTTCTGTTGAACACAAAATGAGATATTTTGAAGAATGTAAGACACTAAACAGTTCTGGGGCACTTTTGACTACTATTGTTATTTTGGGGTCCAAAAACTGTTTGGTTACAAGCATTCGTCCAAATATCTTTCTGTTTAACCAAACAAAGACATTTATACAGATTTGGAACAAGTCAAATGTGAGTAAATGAATTTTCATTTTTGGGTGAACTATCTGCACATTACTCGATTGATTCTGTGATTCTCTAATAGTGTAAAAGTGTTTCAGAAACAGCGGTACATCAACATGAACATGTCGCTGTGTCGAACGCTCGCTCTCTCTCAATAAAAGCCATGACATCACAGAGCAAATGATGTCTTCTGAATGAACACAAGCTTTATTATTCCACACTGTGAATTCATGCTTAAAACAGGATGAAATATCTGCTAATTGAATTAAGTACTTAATAAAGAGGTGAGGGTTTATTTTCTAAGTTTATTGGCAATAATGTTGTCTTGTTTTAGGCATAAAATCATTTATAGTTTATTAACAAAGACATTTTCTTCTAACATTGTACTCCTTGAAGACAGCATTACATAAAGTGTGAGTATTACGAGGAGACGTGATGAGCGCTGACGCCGAGGTGATATTTCACTCATGTGAATTATTTAAACCGTGTTCTCACCTTCCCCAGGAAATCATTCTTGCCCACCATATCCCAATCCCAGACCTCCACCGTAATGTTTCCATCCGCATCATCTCCACCTTCATTCAAACACAAGTCCAGATGCTCATCCCAGTGCGGGAAACGGGTTTTCTTGATGATCTGAAACAAACACACATCATGAAGAAGCTGTTATGACTTACTTCAGTTCAAATGCATACTGCAGACTTTCACTTTTCTTCAAGGTTTATGTTAAGATGTGAACTCTTGGATCTGTATGCTATGTGGCATGCTTTATGATTTGCATCTTAGCATTGAGAACCGCTGTATTGAACAATAAGCTTGTGATCTCACCGATGTCTCAACGCTTAGATTGTTGTAGATGATCCTCGTGAATGGATCAGACGTCCCGGAAATATCACGTGGAGCCAAATCTCTGACAAAACACGAAAAATATAAGATGCATAGTGGATGTGACGGGATGTGACATCATCTCTCTTCAGACCAAGTAAAGCACTCTTTTACTAATAATATAACATCACAAATGAAATCTCTCTTTCATATCTCCAATCTTTCTTTTAGACAGCATTGAAATATTTAAATTAAGAGACTTTCATCTCCACAATGTCTCAAACTGTGCTCGGATGTTGATCTTAAACAATTTTCATTCGATTCTCTTAAGATCGAATGATCTGTTCTATGCTTTAATAACTTATATGATCCACGTTTTGTTCTTCACATTTCGCAGCTGATGGTGTCAGGAGGAAGAACTGAAGATAAGATAAGAAGATGATGAGAGATCGGTCTCACCGAGCCTCGATGACGTGACACTTCAGACAAGTTCTGTGAACATCTCTGTGCAGCTCCAGAACCAAATGAATCTCACCCTGAATCTCTTCATCTGGATCCACACGAGTCAGATTCAACCAGCTATCTAAACCTTCAGGAGTAAAAACACATATACAGTAACAACGTCTCAAACTGAGCTCACATTTGTCTCGTCTGCAATCAAACGTCAATATGATCAAAATTCACACCTCCAGACTCTCTATAATCTTTTCTCCTGATCAATTTTAGGAGAAACATCTGAGACTAAGTTGATACTTGAGCTATGAAAGAGCAACATTTGAGCAATAACATTGAATGATGTGCAGTTTGTTGACTTGGGTTTCTAGCTGTAATAAATCAGAAGATGTGAAAACTCTTCCCATGATCCTGTGGGTGAGTCAGTCTTGACAGGCGGCAGTGATTCATGCAGGGTAAGTGCATGCTGGGTAAAGATGTGAAAGCCTCTGTGGGGTGGCGTGGTCACTAATACTGTACATCACATGTTTTTCCCATAAATAAGATCAAAAAACTCCTCCGTATCAGATCAACAGAACTCTCTCTTTCACATACACGCTTATTTTAATGTATGACTATACTCTATTATAAATGGTGGGTATTTGCTAACATAACTGTTTTCTTGTAATGCTTAAAATATGATATTCTATAATAAACAAACCAAAGAAAATACATGAATAAATCAATGATCATTTTTATACTAAAATGTTGGCAAGCAGCAAGACAACATTAAGATGTGTCTCAGCATTCATCTTCTGAACTTTATTTACCTTTAGGTTGAGCAGCGATCATTTCTTTACTCAGAGAGATTTTCCCGATCACATCATCATGACTGTGACATAAAAAAACAACAGAACATGAAGCAACGAATCAAAGATCTGCATTTCCAAACAACAACACAAACACTCAGATGTCATTGTGAAGAGAATAGTGAGATCTGCTCATACTGTACCGCCTGCTGTCAGCTGTTAGTTTACTCATCTAATCTCACACCTTCAAGAATATAGACGCAGACTTTCCGTGTTTCATAAGCACTCTTTAAACTCAGAATCCACCCTCACATCACTTCAAACCTCTGTGACTTTTTCCACATTTGCATGATGACGATAGCCGAGTGTCAGATTCAGATGTAATTTTGCGTTTTATTTACTGAATTATACATCGGTGTGAGATTTGAACTCTTCTACACTAACACGTGTCACACAAATATGATGACAAATGGCCGCCGCAGTTACTGGTGACCACGCAAAAGAAAAACTCATCCGTATGGTGTCTTTAATCTTAAAGCACATTTTATTACCCAATCGTGTCCTCATCCATCACATAGAAGATGAGCGAGTGGAAGCCGGTGGGCAGATGAAGGGAATATTCCTCCCCCCAGAACGGATTCAGGTTCTTCCAGATGGTCGCTGTTCTGGATGATGTACAGCAGAAAACATTTCAGATATTAGCTTGTTGTTGATTAAAAAACCCACAACCGTCATGTAATATTACAGATTTACACAAGCAGCGTTTCTGAATTTGCCTGGATACAGAAACCATTTAAATGACTATAAGTGACGATGATGGAAACAATCAATGGGTTCACCCCATTTCTCAAAGGGACGCTCGATCATTTCCATTTCAAAAGACACAAAGTGTTTTAAATATGCACCACACCAGGTGTGCAGAATCAAATACAGCATCTAAAAGACCAACACACACAAACGCACACATTTACTAAACACACAAATCATTTTGTTTCGATGAGGGTCTTCCAATTATTTAGTTGATCTCCATGGTAACAGGATGATGCTTGATGGTGGTACAGAAAAAATGTGTGTTTGTCATAACAAAAACAATAAAGAAAAATAAAGATCCCTACAGAAAACTGACCATCAATTACCAAACCATCTTAATTCCAATTACATTCATTTATTAAACATTATTACAAAATGTTGCTGTTTACAAATAAATGTTTGACTAAATTTGATCCAAATAAGAACGTTGTCTTCTTTTAAGTCTATAAAGACCTATCTTTTGGATAAGGCTTTTGATAATTAATTGTATCCGTGTATTTATTTTTATTATTTTTGGTTTTCTGTATTACTTTTCCTGTTTCTTTTACTTTCTTTGATGTGAAGCACATTGGTCAACCTCTGGTTGTAATAAATAGTGCTATACAAATAAAATAAAACAAAACAAATAGGAAAATGTATAAATAACTAAACTAAGCTTTTTAATATATAATAAACCAAACAGTTTTGCATATGTAGAATTAACGAAACCAGTCAAATATATATTTTTTCCATTTAGAGACAGCTTTTGAGGTAAGAAATAGACTCACCTGGCCACAACTTCATTGTCAACTTTGATGATACAGTACGGATCACTGGTCCCAGAACTGTACAAAACCAACATGAGCATGTTAAGAGCATCATCCAGACAAACACATATTCACAGACACACCAAACAGACTTACACATCTTTAGCGGGCAGATTTCGTCCTTCAACGATGCGAAAATACAGAGAGCTGTTTCTGGCCATGATCAATCATCGATATCATAACACTGATAATAGCGACGCGTCTCTCACTGACGCTCCTGTTGCGCGCGGCGCGTCAAACACCCACATGAGGGGCGCAGCGGGTTCTGCGTTCAAACCCACAACATCACATCTGATCAAACATCACAGGACAGTCAGTGATGGATGGAAGACCTGCATTGAGTGTAACACGTGTGTCCGACATGATTTATACATTGAATGGATTACAACAATTCCATAATAATATCAATAAAAAAACCATTGAAAATAATGACAATAAAATTAAGAAATCCCTTTAAAAGATCTACAGAACAGAATAGGATAGAATAAACTACATCCTAATAATGTCCAGAGATGCTGTGATAAGATCCACACTGTGTAGGCTACGTATTCTTCACGCAAGCATTTGTGTAAATCCACGCAGGAATTCACGCGCTAATCCGTTTTCCTGATCCAGTGTCCAGAGTATCCACATCACCGGTTATAAATCAGCTGTCTGACTCTGTGGAGTTAATGTAGTCGTCGGTATATATGTTCTCAGGTGACAGAAGACGAGTCGTGATCCCTCCAGCTGCTCTCAGATCATGATGAGAATAAATGAGATGATGGTGAGAAAATGTGCGAACAGTGACATCTGCCGGTGAGCGCTGCGCAGTGCAGAGAGATGAGAATCATCACACAGATGTATTATATTCATCAGACAGACAGGAATTTTGAAATATAAAAAGTATAAGCTAAATACGTTGTGTAGAAACATTATAGGTTATTAATGCGTATTTATTATCAGCATAATCATTTATATTTTTAATAATCATATTTAATCATTAAGCAGATGCTTTTATCTAAATCTTTAAAATAAAATAACGAAGCGATTCACCTTAAGTATGCAATAAAGTGCAAAGATACAACAGTTGTTCAGAGAAATATAAACGAGAAGAGAATATAATACATTATTGAGTGGATTTTAAATTTTAGTCTATAAAATAAAAATCTAGTTTATAATGGTAGAGAAGGTTAATATCAATACTAGAATAAATATAAAAATATGTGAGAGTTATTTAAGACACAAACAAGAAAACACAAAACTCTCAGGCACATAAAGGGATAACCCTTCGTGCTGTACTAGGACCCAGACACCGGTGCTGCTGCGCATGCGCAGAACTTGTTCATGTTTCAAAACAATCACACCACGCATTTGTTCATTAACTTCACACACCTCATACATTCTCCTTTAATCTTTTGAGAGGTGAGATATAACATAATCATATTTTATCGTATTCAGATGTTTGTTTTTGCAGTATTTTTCAGCGCTGTTTTACAGTGTTAGTATGTTTAATACACCAGTAATGCATAAATAATAGTTCGTGTACATATATATCCAGACTCCTCTGTATGTCAATGCAACCAGCAGTCTATTTATTTTTCTTTGCACACGTCATTGCTTTCTTTTCATCTTATTATGTATGTATTCGATGTAAATGTTAAATGTAATTCATAGTTTAATTGACGTGTGTTCATATGTTAGCATGGCTCATAGTTGGCACAGTGTGTTTCATAATTAATATTTGTTCCTCAGACAATAAATGCTGAATGGACACATACAGTTTAAGTGATGATCAGTCTGATGGTGCTCGACAACAGGAGAGACATTATTACCTGCTATCAGAACTACAGACACTGGTGAAGGACCTGCCCAGGTACACACATCACATCCTCATTTACATCGCAACACACCATTACTACACATCACTCCAGCACAACACAACACAACACATCTATATAATGGCAATAGGTTTTCTTAAATCTAGATCTACAAGACTGATTCATGAGGATCATGTGTTTGCCTTTGCATCAGCTCATTTCAGCAGCGCCTGTCGTATACGACGCTCAGCGATCTTGCTCAGGCTCTCATTGACGGGACGGTGTATGAAATAGTTCAAGGACTGCTGGATATTCAACACCTGACAGAGAAAAACCTTTACAATCAGAGACAAAAACTACACAGCGAACACAGAGGTGTGTGTCTACAGTTACGGTGGTGTGTATGTGTGGTAGTGTATGCTGTCAGGTCTAACTTAAATGTTGCCTGTCTGTGTGTCTCAGCGCTCAAACAGGTTTTGGGTCGAAAACACAGACAAGCTCTGCAGACGTGTAAGTCTCATAATGTGGCCGTTCTGAAAAGTAACCAGCGAACTGAAACCGAGGTAAAAGAATCTGTCTGTGTGTTTTATAGAGTCACACACACACACACACACACACTCTTATGTGTTTCAGGCTCTGGAGCAGCGTGTGAGAGAAGAGCAGAGGATGATGGATGAGAAGATTGTAGCTGAAATGGATCAGAAGGTTCTGGACCAGCAGAACACGCTGGAAAAAGCAGGTGTACCTGGATTCTACATCACCACTAACCCACAGGTTGGAATCACAGCACATTGAAAATGTTTGACTACCCTGCAGATGTCGGTATGTGTGTATTCAGTTTGTTTCTTGTTTTCTTAATGTCACAGGAGTTGATGATGCAGATAAATCTGCTGGAATTGATTCTGAAGCTGCAGCAGAAAGAGACGGTGTCAGGAACACTGCCCTGAGAACAGCTCAAGTGAATCATGATGTCTGATGCTGTACACATACACACGTCAAGCCTTTCAGTCTTAAAAATGATTCATGTCACACTGATTCAGTCTATTGGACAGCAACATGTTCTGACTGAGGACTTTTATTTTCAACCAGTAAATGATCTTGTACAACTTTCATTTTGATGATAAATATTGTTTTGTACAGTTGCTTGTACATTAGCTTGAACTGTAAATGTTTAGGTTACTGTTGTCATTTTCATAACATGTTTAGCATTTGGATGCTCATGTTTGGTTAAAATCTGTATTATATTTTTTTGAAAAATAATTGATTTGTAGACATTCGTTTTTTCTTAACAGAATTTGTATCATAAAATTACGTTTTTTTATTTCCTTTCGGTTAATTTTTGATCTCAGTTAAGCCTATAGGATAATGTCAAAATACACTTTATTATATGATATCATTTATTTAAATCTGATGTCTATAAAATGAATGGCTTTTGCTATACGGTAAGTTGTACATTTATTTAGCATTAATATGCATGTTCTAACTTGTTGTTTTGCTCTCATATAGAAAAAAAATAGTGACAACAGATGTTCAGTAACAAAACCAATTTATTAATTTCTTCAATATAGTTAAAAGACATTTTATGATAGTGTCATTGTGGTTAGTTGCTTGATCTGTATGCAGACTGACCGGTAACAAAACACATTTTATATCATTTGTTTATAAGTGACTCTCCTCAACTTAAAGAGTTTAATAAATCCCCCAGATGCTCTTTGTGTTAAAACATTAGTTTAATGCATTGCTGTTTATATGGGTTGGTAGTGTTTTAAAATTAGTTTGAAGTCTTTTCTCTCAAGTATTCGGGTCTGTTTGTCTCCGCAGTGTTTAAATGCCTCGGTGTCGCGTGACAAACACTGAATCTATTTGAATTTTTGTGAATTTAAAGCTTCTTTTATTTGCTAGAGTGTTGCGGGCGCCATCTTGTGGCGAGACGCGGGAGTTCATCCAGCACGAGCCTAAAGTTGATTTGTAGAGACACACATCGTGAATTTAAATGACTGCACTCGATAATATCCACTATGGTTTCGGACACCACTACAAATTATTATATTATATATATGGTTTGTAATATAAGTGTGTGATGCGATTTCTACACCACCTGTCTCCTCCCATAATGAGATTCGTTTTACTGAAGCTGTTCAAAATGACTCAGCGATTCATTTGGATCGATTCATTAGAAGGTGATTTCCCAGAACTCCACGCGCGGCATTTTAGCATTTGGTGCGAGTTCAATATTCAATTTAGCATTGAGGTTTATCGATTTATTTCTGATTTAGCTGTATATATTTATTTTAGTAGTTTATATTTATGCTTTAAACTTGGTGGAGTCAAACAGATGATTGATGCTTTCACCTGCGGGGAGGTGAGAATGGAAACTGATGCAAACCAGAACACGAGGACATCAAATCACAAGATACAGCGGAACTTATCTGGATCTTTACAATGAAGGATATCAAAATCACACCCTCTTAAAATCAGGTACAAGATTGTTTGCTTGTGTTTCATTGTCATGATTTTATTGTCTTTTACAGCTGTTGATGTTGATATTTATTCAGGTTATTTTGGGGATTTTTTCTTTAGAGTCTGTAAATGCGATCTAAAGCAAAATCCATGTGTACTGAAACACATCCAGTGAAATCGATCGCTCTGGCAGAAGCACCACATTAAGCATTTAACTACAACCCAGAATTGACAAAAACAGAAACACAACAACACAAAAGCACAGCAATAAAAAAAAAACTGGTCCAGGATTCGAGACAGCAGCAAGTTATTGAAAAGTTTTATTGTTCAAGTTGTTTTTTCACAGGTCAGGAGACTTAATGAAGTCTGTATTTTAAAATCAAATCTGTATGTTTCTCTTAAATCTAAAGAGACTAAGTAAGAAAGACTAGAGATCACAGATCCAGTATTTTTAACTTAACCACATGCAGACATTCATCTGAAACTCTAGACACATGTGAGAGACAGTTTTTGTTTATTATATGTACACTTTGACTTTGGCATTATTTCTCCTTCACGTATAAAATTGGTTAGGAGACATTTCTCTGTTTATCTAAAGTTGGATCAAAAATATTATCGTGCGCACATTTGAATTTCAGTATTAAAGTGTCATTCGGAGAATGTTTAGAATGTAAAAGCACTAGTTTGGACCTCAGACTGATGTTCTTCAGCTGATGCAAACACATTGAGGAATTCAGTGAGGAGAACAGGATGAGCTCTAGAAACAGGTGCGATGGGATGGAACGTTTCATTAGAACATTAATAACTCAAAGGCTGGATTTGAACAGGAAACAGCAGAACTCTGCACTTCCTGTGAGTCTGTCATATGGAATATATAGCGTCTCGAGCACACAGAGTCTGATGAATGGAGGGGATTTTCTGTACACGGTGTGTTTGCAGAGATAATATTGAACATTCACATCTGTGTCTCGAGTATTTGTGCATTTACTGTGTGCTGCCGGTAGGAGGCAGAGCAGAACAACAGATGACTTTCAGACACACTGAATAAAACACAGAAACACAAAGAGATGAACTACAGAATTTCTTGAGTTAACTCATTCCTTCAGTTTATGTGAGTAATAAGTGTCATACAACTTGTATTTTTAGGTTCACATAACTGAACTAAATTGTCAAATGAATGTAACTTGTGCTAAAGGACAAAGATCATTGGATTAAATCACTTCTCCACATTTGCAGTGCATTTTCATTACCGAAAAGAGAAATACAAAGTGTTCATACAGTATATACCAAAGCAAAAATGATTATTAATTACAATATAAATAAAACAACATTAGGGCTTCGAGCGAGACAGACAGAAGTGTTAGAAAGATCATCACATTTAACTACATGTGGGCAATTGCAGTGTTATGGATGTGACATAAAATGCTCAGAGAATGTATTTGTACTTTGAATGTACTGAACCTGTTTATTTTTACTAAACCCTTGTTGATAGAGTCTAAACATCAGAAAAACATCAGTCTATGCACACGTTTTCTATTTGAAAAAAGGAAATAAATCTGTGTTATGGATGTGACAAAAAAACGACACGGTTTTTGGGACACGACAAACTTTGCAGGATTTCTGAGAATTAAAAGGCAAACCTGAAGCAATAATACCCAACAAATGTTTTTTTATAGAACATAAAAGAATTACTTTATTTTAACTCTCATGTGTCCATTCATGAGGACAATCCTGACTATGGAAACTCTTGCACTAAAAATGAAACGAATGCTTTATAAACTTGAAGAGAGACCTCGTATTTGAACCATCAAATGTTGACATCTTCACAGAATTGCATGTAGTTTTCAACTCTCCAGGAAAAATGATGATCATGATTATGATTCTGTTTTACCTTTAAAGACAGCAGGATGCAGGTGTTTACATGCTAATATTGGATGTAAATACAGGTGATTTAGTGAATATTGTGTATGAAGCAGCAGGTGAATGTCACTCCTATAGAGATGTGATTGAGAAATGCCAGCAATACATTCTGTGGCCAGCGCTGTGTGTTTGTGTGTTTTAAAGGTTATAATTCTGATTCTTTAATAGTTTTTAGGAAGCTGGATCGAAATATCATCTGACTTTGAGTGATGTGTGTTAGAAAACACATATATTAGGTATCGGTTTGGCATCCATGCTTTCTCTTAACCAACCAATGAAAGCATGATGGGAAGGCACTTGCTGATGTCACGATTCGCAGCTAGTCAGTTTTATTTAGTTAACTCTCTCTAACGTTGTTGTAAAGTGAATTCCATAATATGTTCATCGTAAATATTCTTAGTAGTTGTGTTTGTTGTGTTGAAAGGCAATGTTTTTATATTTCCTAGACACTGTCAAAGTATTTCAGTACGATTTTCTGTCCACATCAGAAGAAGCATGTAAATATCATATTTTTGCTTTATAGAAATGTTTTTTATAGAACAGGATTATTATTATGAGTTACAGTTTTTCATGAGTGCGTGTTTAATAGATTTTCTAAACTTTCCGATGTTTTTTCCGCTGGTATGAAGCCCCGCATGAGTCTTTGTTGGTCATCAGCAGGTTTCAATGATCGTTCTTTAAAACTCATCATAAAAACACGCCGCTCACTTCGTTCCTGTTGCGCGGCCCAAATTCTATTTTTTGCACGTCGATGGAAAACTAGGACAGAAGTTTCCCATTGAAAGATTCACAAAAGCTCTCCAGGCAGGAGTTAGTCCAGATTCACATTCTGTATGTCGGCTGTATTGTGTTGTGTTGGGATTTGCCTTGAGATCAGCTGGACTCTCCGTGACGCAGGCCCGACTTCATCTGTGTCTGGATGAAATGAAGTGAAGCTCTCCAGTGTTCCTCACACACACGCAAAAATAATGAATTTGTGTGATCCGTCCTAGAAAAAGCTGAAAATGTGCATTGTATGACTTCGAAATAGTCCAGGACCAAAGCTGAGCCAGTGATGTAAATAATAAAGCGCAGATATTACGCTAAACAGTTTTAATTCTGTTTTAATGTTGTTGCATTATTCGGAAAAAAGTAAGATACAGATGTTCAGTGTGGAAGATCTTTGTAAGCTTTTAGTAAGTATGTGAAATGGTCTTGAATTCTCTGAATAAGATGTTCGTCTCTATTGTCTTGTGCTTTTAGAAGTAATGCTTTTGATGGGTTGCTATTTCTAACATAAATAGATGTGACGTGTATTATCTGCAACAGCAGCTTGAAACATTGACTCAATAACTGAAGTATTTGCTTTTATAACCCATGTGACCGAAGTGACGTCAGCCCAAGGGGAAAATCACTGTTAATATTACATTTTGATGACATGTTATGAAGATAAGGACCAGAAACCTGTATTAGAAAAGTAAATTGGGGGAATTTTGATGTTAAATTGAGGCTGGAGAAATATTTTAATATCCACTTCACCTTCAGACAGCAGCATTAATACAGATGCTTGAAATGTCTCTTCAATGGATTTCTGAGAATATATTATATTCGATGTTTTTGTGTCTTATTTGACCTTGTTTGTTTTGGACAGTTGTGTATTTTTCGACATCTGTCTCGAATGTGAAATTCCCAATACAACACAGTAAAAAAGCAAGTTTGTCATGAGAGATTAGAATAAATCGAGAGAAATGTTAAAGGAGAGCAGTGTAATTTCTTTTAGACTCAATAAACAGACATTGTTTTCATGAATAAACAAACAGACATTGTTTTTATCCTGCAGGGAAAAGAACTTGAACTGTTGTTTTCGATACGTGCATGTTTCTAGAAACACGAGCGTATCACCACCGAGCAGATCTGTGAGTTTGTCAGGCTTGCGGCGGCGTTTGACAGTCTGTCTTAAGGACTGAGGGACGCTTGGCAGCACCTGGCAAACTGGGCACGAGACGTCTCGAGACATTTTCCCATTATACCTTTGCATTGATGACAGTCAGAATAGCTGTCAGATTCCAACCCCCCAGTGTTGAATTATAACACCATTCATTCACTTTTCAATTTCTTTCATTTTCAATTATTTCATATTGGCATGATTGTGTTTTGTTACAATATTGCAAGAACATTAAACACACATTAAATAAGTGGACATAAATGAAAATGCACAATATCACATTAACATAAAGTGGCATTAAAATTAGGGCTGGGTTTTTAGACCAATTTGGCGATTCGATTATTATTGATATAGTTTCGATTCGATTCTATCAGTATTTCATTGAAAATCATTCTAGTTTTGCAGACATGAAATCCATATTTAAATAGATATGCTGGTAACTGCTACTGTATATTAATGAAATACACATTCACATTAATAGTAGAGCCCACACAGTTATTGAATTTAAATTTGCACACAATTGAATTTCTTTTTTATTTTTACTCCTGCGTAAAAAAAGTAAAAACATTGTAAATGTGCAACAGTGAAATCACGAACAAATTAAAATGTTTAAGAAACATTCAACTCGAATAATCTTGTCCACGAAATCCGAAATACAAATAATATTCTCTGAGACACGTGCATTAAGAATCGATTCAGGGATTTGCAGAATTTATATTTTTACTTTGAATTGAAGATTGTTTAAAATCGCGGAATCAATATTTTTTTATATAATATTTTCTATAATTTTTTACCCAGCCAGCCCTAATTAAAATAGAACAAAAAAATTATGAATTAATGTAAAAATTTGACTTTGCACTCCCACTCCTTCTCTCTCTTTATAGTATGTCTGTATCTCTTTCCCCTAAACTAAAAAATTGAGATTATAGATTAACCGTAGTATTTGTAGTAAAACAATAGTAATTTTTACTTTTTTACTAATTTTTACTTTTACTATAGTAAATGTGTCTATAATGATGAATGTTCATCTCTCGCTCTCTCTCTCATGGAATCAATGCAGTGATCTGAGTGCTGGTGATGAGTTTGTATCCAGAGGTCAGCGCCGGTCCAGTGGATAAGACCGCTGAGAAAAGTCTCTTATCGTATGTGCAGAAGGACGTTCCTCTGACCTTCACAAACATTCAGACCAGCACAGATCATCACTCCACACTAACAGCTCAGACAAACACAAACATTCTTCATTACATTAGTTTGGAGAAATTCTGAGGGCTGTGCCAGATTCCCATGTCGCACAAAAGAAAATTGGAAAAATCACTTGTATTGCATAAAGCTGTTGTTGTACAGATGTCTCTCTTTCATAGCTCAGGACATATGATGGAGTTCTCAGTTGTGTTTCATTAAAGAGAATGAAATGAGATTGTAGTTGTTGAAACACATGAAGAGTCTGGAGGTGGAAATGAATGGAGATTGTAGAGGTGAAATAATATGAATCTGATGAGAAATGTTTGAGTTCATATTGAGATCTTCAATAATATTGACGTTTGATTGCAGACGAGACAAATCTGAGACATTGTTGACATCACTTCTCAATTTCTGACAGAGACATTTGTAGATGTTGGTTTTTTTTTAGGTTGTTGATGTAGAATTTATGTGGCTTTGTTATTTTCTAGCATGTGTGTTACTGTCCAAAACATAAAGTTGAAATAATGTAATTGAATAATTGAAAATCTGAAAAGCATTAATGTTCGTCATTAAAGAGAGATCAATAAAGGCAGAGCAGAGCGTTGTGTCTGTGTGCACACATGCGGGTGTAAGCGTGGCAGAGCTTTGACTGGCAGGAATGGGTGCATGTGGCACTTTGGAGGTCTGGCTTCTTTAGCCAATGATGCTCTGTGTTACAGAAATGGACTTCATCCCATTTGGACTGTCGTGTCAAACGCGTCCACCTGTCCTCCTGAACAAAGATCTTTATAGTGCCATATGCAGCCACATAGATGATGAAACGGCCGGCAGAATAACAGAGCTGTCATAACACAGCCAGTGTTATCTCCAATACTCTCCTGCCGATCTGAGAACTCTTTTCTCTTAGTGCCTCGAAAACATACTGTACAGAAATATTTTATTTGTGGAATGTCTTTAAAATGTAAAACTGTAATATTTATAAGTATTGCGCATCACTAATAACATGTTTTGCATGTGTCTGCATGCAGTGCAGTGTTGCAATGTTTAAAATGTTCATTTTGCAATTGAACTTCAATTTTATGCTAATGCTAATGTAATATCAAATGGTACTAAACAATGCAAAATACAGGAATTTGGTCATCCCTGTATGTGTTCATTGGTATTTGACAGGGGTTCAGCATGAACACACCTAATTTGGTAAATGATATAAGAGTCAAATGACCCATAATGCCGTTCAGCTGTGGAGTTAATGATGAATGTGCTGCAGCTCTGAGCCGTCACATTAAAAAGAATCAATCGGTTTTCTCAGTATTCCAGATCTCACTCCTCTGTTCACCTCCTTATTTACTGTATGTACAGAGATCAGTTTTATGTTAAACTGTGTGAAGATATTATTATATTACAGCACCAGCTGAGTCATTAAACTTCATTATTATTACTGCGGTGAAACATCTGTTTACTGCAGTACGGCCTCACCGAGGATCATCGCTGTTTAAAACGTGTGTCGATCTCATTGTCTTTCTCTCAGAAGATGCTGACAAAAGCAGAAAAGGTCCACATTTGAAGCAACACGTGGTTGAACTTAACCTTGCTAATGTATTTCTGTTAAATTTGTGTCGCACTTTACGAAATGACGTTATATAAGCATTGTGGTAGTTTAAATAGAGTAGATTTCACTGCACCTGAGAGAAGATATCGCAGTACATGCACAAAACTCCCATCAGCGTTCAGAATGCAAAACTGTGAAAGTGCCGAGTGTCACATTATGGTATTAGAAAGCGTTTGGCTGAATCATCTGCTGGTCGTTTATCACCTCCACAGGACCCTCGACTACTGCCTGGCCCCTGATTCACATCTATATCATCACGGCCGACTGCTCTCATCACACAAACCCTCCAGCATATGTGACTCACACATTCAGCTGCGACGGAGGAAGATTTGCTTTGCTCCTGCGGCGATGTGACATGAAACCCACCCAGAACCGACATTAGAATGACCTTGAAGATCCTCTTAGGACGGAGATGATGCAGTATTAGATTAAAGTATGAAAGTGACTTTACACTCAGCATGAAAACACTCACAAACACAAATAAGAGCCGGACATCAGCACAAAGATGACTGCCAAGTCTGTGGCCATGGATTTTTCTTACTGCTTTTCCACTTAAAATAGGAAAATAACAAGTCACCTTTATTTCACAGCACTTCTTTTCATTCCAGATCATTCAGTCTGTATTTGATGCAATATTCATGCACTCGGGAAAACAGTTTAGTGTAAGTGAATTAGATTTTTTATCGCACATGTAAAGTCTAGTGCAGAATATGAGATTTCACAAGTGGATTGATGTTTGATATTCAACCAGTGGCACCCCATCATGTTCATTACAGTTTTTGCTGACTAGAGCGTTGTGTTGTTTGTGTAGTTCACTTTTAGTTCTCTCACTTGGATTTGTCATCCTGATGCTGTGGGATGGTCCAGGACTGGCTCTCATCCGTTGTCAGGGAAACGTCCCTGGAAGACCCACGTGCTCTATACTGACTCACATCTATGAGAAGATGAGACGCACAGATAAGCAGCAGACCCGTAGGCCTGGAACAAATGTGATGATGCTCCTGAGACACCACAGAATGAGTTTATAAATGACAATTTAATTTTCTTGCTTTAAACAATGGTGTAATTAAAGAGAGAAAATAGACATATTTTATGTTACGTGCCACTTCCAATGAGAACAATTGGAGTGTTAAAATAATTATGAATGTTTGTCTTTGTGTGTTTCCATCAGGGCTGAGGAGACCGACAGCTTCTCTCCTCTGATGCACGAGCGAGTTTACGGTTTCCAGCAGGTGAAAAACACACCATAATGACTTTAATCAGATCTCTTTAAAGGTAATGTGTGTAAGTAGAGGCTCTATTAACAGAAATGCAATATAATATCCAAGTGTTCAAAGGTGTATAAAGACCTTACACAATGAAGCGTTATGTTTTTCTTACCTTAGAACGAGCTATTTTTTATCTACATACACCGCGGGCTCACCCTTACATAGAATTCTCCATGTTGTGACTACAGTATCGCTAAACGGACAAACGGCTCTACAGAGCGCGTTTTGTAAATACGTTTTCTCTTTTGGGAAAGAAGCGAAAACGTGACGACATCTTAATCCTCTTACGGACTCCGTAGCGCTTGGAACGTGAGCTGGTGGGTTGCAATTTGCAACCTCACCACTAGATGCTACACTTTGGACCTTTAATATCTCAATTATTTCTCCTATAGACATCAATAAAACTAAATTGATATTTCTCTTGTGAAAAAGAGTCACAAATGTCATTTGAGTTTCAGATGAGATGTCAACAATGTCTCAAGCTGAGCTCAGATTTGTCTCGTCTGCAAACAAAAGTCAATATTATTCTCAATATGAACTCAAACATTTCTCATCACATTTACTCAAATCCAGATTATTTTAACTCTACAATCTACATTCATTTACACTTCCAGACTCTTCATGTGTTTCAACATTTGTTTTTATTTCTCCACTTCAGAGAAACATCTGAGACTAAATTGATACTTAAATGAACTCCATCAAATCTCCTGAGATATGAAAGAGAAACCTGTGAGCAATAGCATTCAAGGGCTGTTTTCAAAGGAGCTCTTGTCTTTGTGACGTTCTTATGACTCGGGTCTCTTGTCTGTCCGATTTGTTTCATTTGTATATGATGAAGTCAGATTTGATGTGTACGGCACAAAAGACACGAGAGGTTGAACACTACATGAGTAATAAAGATAAGGGTATTTTTATTTTAGGATATGATAATGAAAGAGCGTGTTTCTCTCTCTCTCTCTTTTTTTGCTGTTTCATTCACACGTTTATTTAAGAACAGTTCTTGTGTTTCAGCACTTGTATTGTTTGGACTTTATTTCTTCTCTAAATATAAAGCTAGTTCAACATTAGCGGTCTCACTGTGAACAAAAGATGGTCATGTTTGAGTCTGTATCATTCCTGAAGGACTTTCTCTCGTTCAGTATTCATGTGAACCCGCGCGGCATCGAGCTCACCGGAGCATTTACAGCAGATCTCCTTCAGTTTATTTCTACTTACCTATACAACATACAAACTCAATTCTTTGTCAGTTTTATATATTTTCTTTATCTTGTCTAGTTTCTTTTTATGTTTTTTAAGTCGAGAGCATCACACAATCTGTTCATGTTGGCATCTGTCAGAAGTGACCAGCGTCTGTGCCAAAACACCACAGAGTTTGTTTGAACACACAACCCTTGACATGAGCGTTTATTTCAATGATAACAGTTCGTTTTTCCCCCGTAACCTCATGATCCATTACAGTGTCATCATAACCTACAAACACTAGTTTAATATTTACATGTATTTATCCAGCAGATGCTTTTATTCAGAGGGATTTACAAATGAGAAATCTTGTGATAATATCTGTAGATTAAATTAAAGTCATTATGAGCTGGCGGCTTTAATCATTAATTTCAGTCCATAACGCTTTCTGTGATAATAATAATAATAATGTGAAGGCAAACAGTCTCTAATCACAGTTATCTGATCTCAAAGCCACAATTAATACAATTACAAGCCAGCAGAATATTACTGTAGGTCTAGTTTTAGTTTATTATTAAATCATTCTTTTCTTCCGTATCATGTGTTGATTCGGTTTTCAGATCTTTGATTTATTCCACTTAATACAGATTTCAAATGATTCATAAACTAATCCTTATTACTAAATGTTATTTAAAACAAAATAAATACAAATATGGAAAAGACAAAAGAACAAGACTGCATAATCAAATCCTTTGTGCTAGAAATAAACTATTTTAATTGATGCAGTACAAAAGTATTACTTACATATTTGCATAAGAATATTTTTCAATAAATAAAACAAAAATATGTTGATCTTTATGATGTATGTAGTCTGAGAGTGGAAGATCTGTTCCATTATGTCATCTGCAATGCATCATGGGAGTAGAAGGTCATTGCTGAGCTCTTTCCGCCGGTAACATCAGCTTCACTGATTCACTTGTGTTTAGGATGATGGGTAATTACTTTCTTTGTCACAGAATTCATGTGTTAAACATGTTTATTTTTCTTAGGTGATGTTGAAATCACACTGACTAGTGGAAGCAGAAACCATCATTTATGTTTGGGAAAGGTTTATACATATGCAAACCAAGAATAAAAACATTTATGTAACTTTTACTTGGGTCAGCTGGATGGTTTAATGATACGAAACGTGTTTTAATATCATTCAGCTTGTCCCACTTCATTTGAAATATTATTACTTCAATTTCTCATGACATTATAATCCTGAAGTTGAAAGACGTGTTTAAGGATAAAAGGTCCGGGTGTGCACATTCTTATCTGCTCAAAGCAAGTGTTTGTAGATATGTTTCTTTAAAGTGTTGTGAAATTCTCTCGTAGCCGCTTATCTGTGCACTAATGTCACATACGGCGCTAGCGTCCTCCAATAACATGCTGATGTACCTGTAATGTGATTTTGGAGAAATCTGCTTCTCTGGAGCGAGGTCAGCTCTGAGCTTCTGAAAAATAAATTGCTTTTGAAAGCTGCGCTGGCAGATGGCGGACATCTTGCTTGGCACGGCAGGGGTGAGTTTTCAGGGTTCTGGTACTGACCCGACGGTCCATTTACAGTCTCACCCATCCACACTGAAACAGTTATCACGATGACACCCAATGTAATTGCTAATTACACGCCTCGGCAAACACGTTTTCTCTCTCTCCACCTTCTTCTCTCTTGTTTCTGATGCAAAAATCTAGAGAGCTGCAGTCGTTTTTTCTCTCCGTGCTTGACTTTTAAACTCGTGTCATTTTGACAAAGAGAGACCAGACCATAATTCAACCATTGAACTGCTTTTAAATGATTTCTCACATGTTACGTCATCATATTCATTTACAATTGGAATAGTGAAAATTGCCATTTGTGGACATGGAAACAAGAATTCAAAGCTGCAGTTCTTCATTGAAATAAATAAGTGCCGCGTCAGTAACATTTATGTTTTTACGTTAGGCCTCATTGGCTAGATTTCATCTTTAAAGTGTGCGTGCATACTAATACGATCTCATGGCAATTCCTAAATAATTTACAATTTGTACGATCTTGTTCAATCTCACCTCAGAACACTTTGTTTTGGTGTGATCTGTTTTTGCCTTTTGGTTTCTAATTGTTCAGTTGTGTATGATTCACTTCATATGAATTTATACAGAATAATCACTTGATAAAATACTTATGAACTCCTGTAAGATCAGGTTGTGTGTACTGTCAAGAGTATCTGTATGATGTGCACATGCAGTATTTATTTTTTACTGTATAATGTTTATACATCAGGCTCATTGATTTTACATTGCCTTTGTTCGTTTTAGAAATAACTCGCTTTTTGTGTTACAGTAGCCACATACATATTATATTCAGTGAATTTAAAACAGATTCCATTAAGAACTTACAAGATCCATGTGTAGTTTAAGAAGCTCAGACCGTATTAGCAAAAATAAAAATTTTAATTCAATAGTTTACGTATAATTTTATTTAATGTATATCATTCTTTCAGAAATGAAATACCCTTTACTAGAAAGGCCATTTAAAGTTGTTTTAACCTTTTTTTGAATATGTATGATGTTAATTGTGGAAAAACATACAATTATTAGAAAAACAGACTCCACCTGTTACTAAGGCCCTATCCACATGAACACGTTTGACTTTTTGCGTTTTCATGTGGACATGTAATTTTTTTAAAACAAAAAAAATAAAATAAAAATACCTGTGCGTGTGGATTAGGCCCAAATCACAAGAATGTGATTCACCGGTGTCTGAAACTTTTGTGTAATACTGTAAAACCAGACACTTATGACTTTTTTAATTGTCTTTTTATATATGAATATCCTAATATCTCATTGGAATGACAGATAATAAGATTGATAATGAAAGTGAAATGCCAGCGGTTAATGAAGCACAAAGAGACGTGAGGGATGGAAAGAGCTCTCAGTAAACAAACTGTGATGGATCAGTCGTGATAAACGCTCGCTCTCTCTCTCCATTCATCCGCTAGAAATACTTTCTGAAAGTTCATGTTCATGTTAAACATCTGCACCACGCTACAGCCGCTTTGGGACGGCTCTGTAAATATGTAGATGTTGTTTATTCGGGTGGAAAGATGTTTTGAAGGTTTGACTTTATTCACACGGTTAATGATCAAAAATGACTGTAACTCTTTATTATTGGTCATCTTTGTCCGTACTGTATATGAATTCTGTCTGTTGCACTTCTCAATGTCTTATTTATAAAGCAGTTTCTTTTATTTCTCTGCCTTTTATCCTTTTTTATCAGTTTATCAAACGTCTGGTTTTGAGCAACATCATTCATGTGTCAGTTTTTAGCATTTGATGTGACATTTGAAAGCAGAGATGTTAACACAACGCTTTTCACTTTCAAACTGTGTTTTCATGGCCGTGAAAACATGTTTTTGTTATAGAATCATCTGTCAACAAATCCTCACAAACATGAACAAAACTACACGAAGTAAAAGTGTGTGTAAGCATTATGTTCAGAGGTCATTTAGAAAACAAACGTTTAAACACACCAACAACAACAACAAATCATCAAGAAAAGAGTCATAATTCAGTGTCTTGTCATGTTAACATATTTCTCATATTTTTCTACAGGATGTCTGGATGTGTTTACTGTATGTCGGGTGCGTTTGCGGTTGGTTTCAGTGTTCAGGACGTCACGGATGGGTCATTTTCACTCGGGTCAACAGCAGACGGTCTCCGGGTCTTCAGTCCACATGCAAAGACGGCTTGCGAATGAGTTTGGGATCTGGATGTTTCTGACAGATGTTGTGCTCTTCTGGGACTGTCGGGGTCTTTCCTCTGTTTTAGTGAGTCTCCGTTGACCCGCGACTCGCTTCCCGGACGGCCTGACCTCTGAAGACAGGCTTTGTGTTATAAATGAGACATGTAATGCATTAATACATCATTGAGAAACAGCATGTGTTTTCATTTGGAAACTGAGATAAGTGAAAATAGGTTTGTGGATTCTTCAAGCCTTTCCCAGGGAAGACTTTTAGTTTTTGTTGGAAAAGTTTCATTGATTTGTAAAGTTAGACCGCTCATGTCGACACATCCATCTTGGAACATTCGACATTTCAGTTTCTGTCGTCACTTACAGTAAAAATCCAAGATGTCTTCCAACATGCCACAACATTGCAAAGCCTCTGGCTGTAAAAACTGCTGAAATATAAAATCCTGAAGAAATGTGAAAACCTTCACAGGTGAAAATGTGTTGCTTTTAACTCAATATTACAGCTTTTAAACTATGGTCGCTTTATAATTTTGTGGTGTCGTATTGTGTTTGTTTATGAATTTCAATGCACATTTAACATTCCTACATGTCTATGATTGCAGATTCCCAGTCAACTTGCTCTCGAGTGTTAACAAATCGGCTCTGACTGTTCCAATATGGCGGACAGAATAATGACCCACAGACGTCTTCGACTTTCAGGCAAGTTTCCTTTTCTATCCCGAACAGGTGATATTATAAGAGAATAACTCATGCATGAAACAAACCTTTAAGTATTTAAATGAATGCGACAGGACGTGATTGGCTGTCTCGTACAGGAAGTCTCCAGATGTTTATGGTTTTTGATGTGTTTGTTCCAAGTGACACTTTGTCATATCATTTAGCACATTAGTCAAACCTCCTTCATCTTAATCTGCCAAGAGATGCAAATACACGTCAGCGAAGTTAAGACGTGAGCTAACAACACTGGCTCTCATTCAAGAATAATCATGTATTACTGTATACTTATTTCTGAACTTTGAATGAAAAGTGTGAAATGAGTAGGGCTGAATCTAAACACGTCTCATCATTAGAACGCTGTTGACTTGTTGACGTTTGAAGGATTAGATTTGCTTTGAATCATTATCTGGGGCTGAAGTGATGTATCTGCAGTGAGAAATCTATTGAAATACATGAAATATCAATACGTTCAGCTCCACCCCGATACACACGTGTCATTAGAATGTGATTGATGATCCACAATGACTGGCAATAATTCATCGGCTTACATGTAAAACTGCTCTTGAATTATTTAACTGCGGCTCATTATTGCTGAGACTGAATTCCTGGTAAGAAATCTTAGTGGTTGTGCAGATCTCTGAGAAAGATGACAGTAGCCATTATCCTATTTACACAGCTGCCGGGAGCCATAAATTATCCCTGTGACACCAGAACATTTATTTCACTCTCTCATCGGCCTATCAAACCTCGCCGTGCCCTGACTTTCTGCTGCCGGACGCTGAAGAAGCATTACCAAATCCACACATTTCTATCGTGCTACATCATTTTCTTTAGCAGTCGTCCAAACCCGCCCACACACGACTCTTCTATTTCTCCACAGATCTCCACATGGATGTGTCTTGATCAAGGTGGAAGGAAAATGGAGCGAGCGATGCCGTTCAGGAGGGAAGGAAAAGAGACGCGTTTTGGGAAGGTCTTGGCACAGGCGATCATCTCGATCGGGCGGAGACTGAAGACTTTCCAATGTTTCCTGACACTGATGGATGAGAAGAGAACGATGTGACGATGGACACACCGCATCTCCCAGAAAAAACTGTGAATATAGCAATTAATCTTAAAGCTCTGCAGAGCGGCGGGCGTCTGAAATACACAAATATTTAGGTTGAGTTTCCATACAGTGTTGCTGTTTTCTGTTTTATATTATCCTCGGTTTCTTCCGTGTCAGAACTATACTGACAGCATTGTGGAATGTAAGCTTAAATATCAAACAAATGCAACAAAAGTCATTGATTTCTCATCAAAACCAGATTATTTTACCTTTACATTCTCCATTCAATTACACCTCCAGACTCTTCATGTGTTTCAATTATTACAATTTCAGTTTTGATTCTCTTTTTATTTCTGAGCAACACCGAGATCTCCTGAGCTATGAGAGAGAAACCTCTGAGCAATAACATTCTCCTGCACCGGTGGATCACGGCTGATGGTTCAGGTATAATAGCACTGAGATGAAGGAATCTGCAGCGTCTGTGCTAAAATACTGAACTCAGATCAGTTGTTTGAATGGATAAACGTAAGACAACATAGTGATTCATTTCTGTTGAGCAATACTTGTAATTGCCATCAGTTCTGTTTGTTTGTGTTGCTTTCAGTGTTGAACAAATTGGATTATTTTCTGTTTGGAAGTGAATATGAACATTACAGATGGCCTGTAATCTTTCTCAAACACTTTCTTTGCCAGGAGAGAGTTTAATGTGCTTTTCGTTCACGCTGAAAGCAGCAGAAACCTCGGACACGTGTCTTTATCTACGTGTGCTCATTTTCTTGCTTTTATTGCCTCTAAAATGATCAGATAGAACTGATTTAGAGTCACTTTATATAAACAATTACGTTTATTTATAATAATGATCACAATAATTCTTCTATGCTTTGTTTCGACTCACGGTTGGGTTACAGGAAACATGAGCAAACCTAGAAATTGCCCATATTTGACGCAAAATATATTGCACTAAAATACACTTATTTGTATTCCATAAATGTATTTAATGTACTAAAAATATAATCCTTACACTTATATCTTCTTAGGTTTTCTCAGAAGACTCATTTTTTGTATATTAAGTCCAAAATTAGTGTGTGAAAATAGAGCACTTTAAATACATTTAGTGCACTTTTATTCACCTAGTTAGCTTAAACAACTCAGTCTAATGAATCTAAACACAAGAAAATTACAGATTGTTCAGTTGTTTCATTTGTTGCATCTGTGACTGAAACGGTATGAAGAAGTATTTTCTAGCTCTTGAGAAAAAAGTCTGGCATGGAAAACTAACTGTGAAATGATTCCTGTTCTTCCTCACTCTTGGACCGGTGTGTCAGAAAGAGGCCAATTTCAGCGAAGCAAAATGGAGAGAGTGGAGTGAATTGAAATTGTGTACTTACCCTTGCGGTGCCGGAGAAATGAACCGCTGCTCCACGTCTGGGGATGTGAAGGACTCGGGTTAATGGCTGAGACTCACATGAGCGATGCCGCCTTCTGTGACAATGTTGTTTTCCAGTGAAATGTATGACATTATAGAGATGAGAAAGTTGGATTGAGATATTGGAATTTGGCCAGGTCAATTTCATAGATCTGTCTCTGGAGGCCGTGTGTGAGACGACGGGTGATGATGATGATGATATCTGTGACATTTCAGCAGAGTTGTGCTGTATGTTAAAGTATCTCGGTTAGATGGATCTGTGCCGGCCGTTCGGCCAAATTCCATTTTGCTGGGAGAAAATGACTGTGATTCCCAGCAGACCCGTGCTTGTGTTGGACTCGAGAAACTGACAGGAGCGATTCCAAAAAAAGTGATTTTAAAAGTGTGTTCGTCTCGATAGAGCTATCAAACCCGCTTCTCTCCGAGGTTTCTGTTGTCTGTCCCAAATCTCAGTCCTGACTCCAGCGGTTAGTAAATTGAAACGAATATAGTTATTTTTATCACGCGTTGCTGAATGTTCCCAACATTTACAGAACAAGATTGAAGAAATATGGGAGAAACTATTTTATCGTTTTGCTTTTTACACAAAAGTCAACATCTTTTTATTGGCTTATGTGCAAGTATTGAGACATTTCCTTGAATGCTTCTTCACAGACTATACAGTAGTCATTTACTGATATGTGCAGAAATGAACATCATAAGACAATATAGTGAGCATAGTAAGAGCGTACCGTGGTATTAGATACACGTTATCGTGGTTTTATTGAATGCTGTATGCTTGCAACACCAGGTCACAAGTTCAAATTCACTTTAGATTCATGAATCATGATATATATGGAAGCAGCGTTGTGTACCGTGGTACTGCAACACGTTCTGTAATGTTATCCGTGTGTATTCTTCTGAGTTGTGTACAGATCATGTGTGTCTCTATGACTGGTGCTTTAATGGGATATCTTTATACCTGCTCTTTTATTCCAGGGCTTGTATAGTGGATGTCAGTCACAAACTCAAGCAACGTAAACTTCTGTACTGTGAGAATCACTGGAGGCCATTCAGGACTCTGGACCGGTGAGGAATCACATTTCAGTTAACATGTTCTCCTGTATGCCATGGACTGGGTTGAATAAAGTCTGTTTGGTTTGTGGGTTGGCAAATCTGGTGAAAATGATCATAAATTACGTGGATGAATCCTGACAAACGGACATAGTTTGACATACTGTCTTATAAAGTAATATATTGAAGTTTTTATCAAAGCAAGGCAGCCTTCGGGTTTAAGTGAAGCTGATCTTCTTTATACACTGGGATCTACTAGTAGATTTATTTCAAGTACACGTGAAAATAATATTTATATATTAACAGTATAAAAGTATCGCGTTAGTATTAGTTATTAAAATAGGAACATAGTAGTATACATAAAGTGCATAAATATCAAATAGTATGACTTTCAAACTAGTATATTTTCACAAACTAAACAATGTGCTATAAGTATTGATCTGATCAGCATACCTAAAAAAAAAAAAACATAGTTGTGTACTTAAAATGTACTACTATTACATTTAAACTATATGCTTCAAAGTGCACTTTTATCAACTTAAAAGTAGGCCACTTGAGTTAGTATTGAAAGTAGTAAGTGGTATACATACTACATGATGTGTACTTAAATATATTTGCACTTTTTCTTAATTATACTGAAAGCAAGCTTCTTGTGTGTAAGTGATGATGTGATGCTGAACAGACGTGTGGAGCGTTGAATCTTGAGCATATGGATATCAGAGGATCAAATATCCTTCAGGTCCATTTACTGAAGACTTCTAAACGTTGCCTTACAGACTCTTTCTTCATTTCCTTACATTCTTCTTCGTGATAAATGTGGGTCATATTTCTAGCAAATGTATGTCCTCTCTGGACTGTAAACTAGATTTGAGAGGAAACCCGACGCCGGGCTCGGAGGAGCCGATAGGAGATAATGATGAGATGTTCTTCACATCAGTCGTGATTAGAGAGACGAGGTCTCATTACAGTTAATGTGAAGTGATGCTGGAGAGGTTCTCTTTGGAGAAAATGATTACATTCAGACTAATGAACCTGCACAAACAGCATCTTTGACAATTAAAGGCTCTGTTCACCCCAGAATGAATAGCAAATCGTCATCATTTACTCGTCCTCGTGACTCTGTGAGGTATTTGTTTCAATCGTTCTTTTAAATTATAAAATCAAATCCAGTAAGGTCAAATATCAGCTGTAATCATCTCAATTTATGTTACTTTTTATATATTGAGAATTTTAAAAATCGATGATGTCTTTGTGTGGAATTTGCAGAAATGTCTCTCGTCATTTGATCTATTGTCTCCTTATAGTCTTCAATTTAATCCAAGTCATGCATTTCAGAAACATATTTTAAATGCAATTTTAATTTCTAAAGAAACTTATATTTTTGTCTGCAAAACTAATTTCAGACATTTTTGTACACCCCTTAAGATTTCTCTTCACAAAAGGTTTTTCAGTAAGTGACCCTAAACATTTGTGTTTTCAGAGGTCGACTAAGAACCTTAGGATACGTGCATAATATTTGTATCCGTCCAAGGTGAACACTGCTTTGTTCAGATTCGTTTTTGTTTTCCTAGGGAAGTATGTGAATCAGCTCGGGTCACTAGATTTAATTTATCCCAGCAAACACTTGTCATATATTCTTCAGATGTTTTTAAACTGCTTCTCTTTGTGTCTGCGTGTGGAAAGTGCCACAGAATTCCTCACTGGATTTGTGCCGAGGACCGGAGCAGAGGTCAAGGGTCACAGATAACATGACCTGCGACAGAGCCGCTGTCTGGATGTGAGAGAGAATCCAAACAAGCCAAGTAAGATTATTGTTATTTAACACGTGTATCTTTATAAAGTCAGGGTTCATTGTTCATGTGCGGAACATAAGGAAACACAAGCGGGGATTATGAAGTACATCAGAAATCTATACCTGAAATGTAATTCCTGAATTAGTATTAAAGTGGCATCCTGGAAGTGTTCTTGGAAATGAAATTGAAGTAACTGCTATACGGTAGTAATACATTTGAGTTTAAGCTGTGATGTTATAAATAAACCGTGTACGCCACTTTAATTGAATAAAAATAAACCTGATCTGAGCTTCATGGATTTGAGTTAGAAATGAAATACACAGAAGAATTTGAAAGGCATTTTCAAGCGAGCATTATAATACGATTTACATGAAGAATATCAGATAGCGAACGCAGCGAAGCGAAAACAAACAAATAGCAAACAGACAAATATCTTAATCAACATCATCAGGATAAAACACGTTCCTGTAACGTTTCGCGGAGGTTGTGGGTCTTTTCTTTGCCACCGGCACCAGCGGACCACCAGCATGACGCTGTGAGCAGAAGCAGTTTACTGCCACATCAGGTCACATCCATGAACTTCCACGAGCCGGAGGAATCAAATGTTCCTATGAAATCTTATGAACATTGAGAGAGAGACTGCGGTCGGTTCTTCTGAAAGGTTAAAGCCACAAATGACTCGGTGGATTTTATTTCACATTCATGTGGCTTTCTTTTCTGCATCTCTTTCAAGTGTTTCATGCATTTAAAAAGCACAAAAACTGACCTGAAAGCTGCATGTGGCAGCACAGATGGATAGTTTACCTCAATATTGAGTCGGACAGCCAGATGTACAGAATGTGATGATGTCATTCTGTGGAGACTTTGATTCATTTTTCATTTATTTTGTGTATAGAAATGTTGAACAAATGTTAGCTTTCATGATCAATTCAGGTGAAATATTCTGGAAAAGCTCAGGGAAAGTGTCCGGACACCGAAGGTTCTCCAAAGGTCAGTGTCAGTAATCTATAACAACTACTGTATATATACACGGCAGATTATTAATGTACTGCTGTCTGTCCATTTACTCTTTCAAAGTGTATTTATAGTAAAATATAAATATATATAGGCTATAATGTGTATATACAAATCTTTTCTGTTTTTATTTCTCTTAAGCAATTTTGGAAGAAACATCTTATATTTCAATGAAACACAGTGGAGAACTCTTGAGGTATTTTGAGATTCCTTTAAGATAACTTGTTGCCTTCAGCCACTGCACGTTTACAAACAAACAAACTGTAGCTGTAAACAAAAGTCCAAACAAACTTTTAAAGAAACGCTTACATGATTCTCTGAGGCTCACAGTGATGAGATATCAGCGTTCATCGATAAACAAGTTTCCAGCTTGACATTTCGTCTTATACACACAGTTTCCATTGCTAAGGTCAAATAAACACGTTTGTTCGGTTTTAGATTCTCAAACACAGAAGTTTGTGACTTCATCTGAAGAGACAAACCAAATGAATGAATGAAGGACGACTCTTCACTTCTGACAGGACCGATCTGATGTCCAAAACAAACAAATCTATTGTTTAAGATTGTGTATAGATTGTGTAACTTCAGGAGATTTGGCAAAAAAGGCTGAAAATTACTGTAGTCAGACTGTAATAATGAACAACTAAAGATTATAAAACTCATTTATTTACTTATTTTATGTTTCTTTTTATATATTAGAATGAAGCCCATATTCCCTGATTGCCTTTTAGCCAAACAAACATCTTAAAAGTTTATTGTTTTGTCTGTATTGGATCATATTTTAATAATTAAATATGATTAAAAGTAAATGTTGACTTACACTTTATTTTAAGGTGTTTGTGTTACAGTGTACTTATACATTTAAGTAGTGAGTAATAATAATTAACTACATGTATTTACTATAGAGTTAAGGTTAGGATGAGCGTGTGGTTTGAGGTTAGTTGCGTATTATATAATTTATAATAAATACTATAAGTAAGTACATGTAACGTGTGTAACAAAGTCACCGTAAAATAAAGTGTTACCAAATGTTGTACAAATATACCATCCAGACATCACTTTTGCTCACTACTGTATATGATCTAAAATAATGTCATTTTTGTTCAGTATGTTTTTGTAATGTGTCATAGAGAAAATAATGAACACACAAGAGTCTCAGTGAGTGTTTAACTTGAATAACTCAATCCAGCTTCAGTAGGGAATTCACAGCTGACCCAAATATATACGTTTATTTACAGACCATCATCATTATCAGAACAGGTTTGTGTTGTTATGAGACATTCAAAGCATTTAGCATCAGCTGTGAACCTCTGACCCTCAGTGATGTTTATGTGTTTATTCACAAAAGCATCGGAGTTTAACCGGCCAGATGCGTTTGACTGATCACAGAACAGTTCTGAGCGCAATGCAAATAAGTAAACAAACAGACGTGTGTTTATAAACATCTGTAGGGAGGTGACATGGAGAAAAAGAGTTTTAATAACAACGTGCTTGTTGTAGATTATAAATCAAACATTGTAGAAATACTTGTTTACAGGAGATTGTTAAATGTATTTTTGTATATTTGTCGTCATCAGCGCGTCAATGCTGGCTTATAAAACTCTAAATATTAAACCGTTAATATTAAACTCTTCTGGCTAATAAATCTAACAATAACAAAGAACTCAATTTTGTGAAGCAGGACCTGAAATGAACTTTTTGAGCCACAGTTGACTTGATTCTTCAGATGTAGTTTTAGTGGGAGGAATATTCCACAGAGGAAAACATCTTTTTAAAAGTCCTGAAGGTACATTTTCCACTGAGGTAAAAGTAGCAACAGATGTTTCATTTGTGGAGGGTTTTTCTGTCTTTAATTGAATTGAAACATCAGCGAGGATCAGACTGTCTGATTTATAGCATGATGTTGTTTCTAATAAATAAGAGATGTCACTGTTATTATGGAAACAGGAATCTTATGCTAGCTTGATGTCAGGCAGTATGCACTAAAAACACTAAACACTATTTTTTTGTGTTAATTTACTTCAGTTTTGGTGTTTATTTGCGCACAGTTTTTTTAAGTTAATTTACATAAACATTTTAAGTAAATCCATCTAGTTGTTTTTCTTTTGTTCAGTGTGGGATGGTGAAGTGTTTAGTGCTGCTTTCTAATAACACAAAATCCCAGATTGAGTGATTACAGAAACTGAGAGTTCTGTAATAAATACTGTATATTGCCTGTCAAGTGATTCTATATGATTTTGCAAATATATCAATTCTGTATTTTTCGTCTCGGAGCTGCTTGGTTTGGTTCAAGGCTTTTATAAGAAGTGTGTAACGAAAGTAAATATGGCATTTACGATTGGTGTTTTTTACCGTTTCTATCGAGTTTTATTGAGATGACATGATCCTCTCTGGGTGTTAAGTGTGAAGAAACACAGACTATAAATAAGAAAGTAATTAACGGAGAGGAAATCAATATAAGAACATTAAAGCTTTTATTTGGAGTCTTCTCGGAGCATCTTCTCTCTGAATGTATTGAGTCCGGTGCTGATTCATGAGGAAGTAGTTCACTTCTGGAAGACGTCTCCATAAACACACCAACACATTAAGAGCCCGTTAACAATAAATACAGCAGCGATTTAGACCTGCATTTCATTATCTTTAATAAACATGCTGATCTCAAAGCTGTAATGACATTTTTACAATGCAAAACATTGCATTTTTATTTTAGATGTTGGTGTGAATGTATATCTGTAAAACAGCTTCTATATAAGACAGATGATGACTGTTTCTTTGTTCTACAGTCTTTAGATATGAGGATTTGTTCGCACATCTGTCTTTTCAAGGTCATTACACTGAAATGTCACAGTACATCCATTCAGAAATGACTTACATTATTGCAAACACTGAATTACCTCTGACAGGTGCGAGAGAGAGAATTCACTTCCTGAAAGAGAAAGCGCTGTCTGGCGAACATTAAAAGGTCACCGCAGTGTTGTAAAAGGCACATTTGTTAGAATAATTACATGAATTATGTTTATTACTGTTTGTGTTGTTCATAATCGCTTTGAGGCCGCTGCGAAATGTTTTTTTGTGTTTTTGGCAGGAACACAGAGCGTCTGACATTGTGTTCAGGAGCTGAAAACATCACAGCTCAGCTCTTCATTTCATCATTATTGTTATTTCATGGCACAATGACAAACACTTCAATAATAACAAATGACAGAAACATGTGAATGCTTCATTTTCTGCTTTCAGCTCTTTTGTTTGACTGATGTTAAAAGCTGTGAGTTGTGTCACGTTGTTGCATTTCTGCAAATGTCTTTCAAAAACAGTTTTGAGGAAAAAAACACTGTTTAAATCTATACAAATACCATTTAAACACAGCTAACATATTCAGTGTTCAAATCAGTCAATCAGAAATCATTTATTTGAAATCCTAAAACTACGTATTTGTGTGTTTTTACAGATGTAAATTAGATTTTGGGTCAGTGCATGTACTTATGATGACTTCAGAGGAAGAAATGTTGACTATCTGTCACTTATGAGCTGGAGGTTTTTTACAGTCACTCATTATTCAATTACACACACTTTAATTCCTTCATGCGTGTTTAGTGTGTTATTAACTGTTCACCCGTTCTTCAGCACTACACAAAATTCCTATCAGTCCAACCCTGAGGAGAATGTTATTGCTTTCATAGCTCAGGAGATTTGATGGAGTCCTCATCTTAGTCTCAGATGTTTCTCTGAAATGAAAGTGTAGTTGTTGAAGCACATGAACTAAAGAATAAACTTGATGAGAAATGTTTGAGTTCATATTGAGATCTTCAATAATATTGACTTTTGATTGCAGATGAGACAAATCTGAGCTCAGTTTGAGACATTGTTGACATCTCATCTGAAACTCTGGTCGAGACATTTGTGACTCTTTTCAGAATCAGAAAGAGCTTTATTGCCAGGTATGTCTGCACATACGAGGAATTTGTTGTGGTGAAATGCACAGAGACCATGATATAATACAAATAAACAATATAATACACAGATGTATCTATATATAAAGAAGAATAAAAATTGTTTTTAAAAAAAGGTTTTTCTCAGGAAACTTAAAAATTTCCATTTGCTCTCCATTGAATCTCTTTGATGTCTAGGAGGAATAACTGAGACTGCGAGTTTTCTTACAGTAAGAATGTCTTTCTTGTGTGTGTTCTGAACAATAGTTGGTTCCTGTCATGTGTGTGTTCTGTTGCTCTTATCTCTCTCATTTGAAACACAAATAAAAGAATTTCCTGAATAATCCCAAAGGTATTTTCTGATGTCAGCTCAGATTTATGATGCTCTGTAAAGGATAGGAAGTATTTTGGCTGAGTAATAGGTGTAAAATCCATGACTGTCACGCTCTTGAGAAATATGAGATTAGCATGCAGTGATTCTTGTAAGACGCTCTTAACACACTCGACTGGACACGGTTCATGTGAATTATGCAGGTTGAAATTCCTCCTCCATTTACATGTAGTTTGATATATCAGCGTATCATCCATGTAAAGCGCAAACATGATGGATTTATGTCCCTACACGAAATCTAAAGTCTTCAGAAACATGCAAGACTGTTGAAGTTTGCTCATGTGTTTGATCTACTGGAAATTAAGTTGATCAAATTAATAATGTTATAAACAAAAAGCCATGGAAAAATGGTTGAATGATCTTTAAAAAACAAATACAAGTCAACATTGCCAGTATCAACAGGTGTGTTTTGTTGAGGTCTCATCTTGGCAGGAACAAATAACTGCTCACAGCATCATTTCATTCCCTCGTGATTTCTACATTAATGCAGCGGTCAAGAGCAACAAATTTGATCTCACAATAATGAATCGCTTTATGTTTTTGTGCCAAGGAACAGCGAGACCCCAGAATGTCTTGTTTTTTAAGGAAACACCTTGAAAAAACGTTTCTTTTCTTCATCCTGGTGTTTTTCTTCGTCTCATTCTGTTTCCTGTTCTCATTTCTCATCTGAGGGTGTTTATGAGGATCAGGTCAGCGGGTGAAAGAACTGCTGATGTCCTTATCACTGAAACACACATCCTTCAGTCTTCTCTCACAGATACTGTATGTGCTGTTTTCTTTTCTCTTTAATGATGACCTCACTGTCTACAGGAGAGAGAGAGAGAGAGAGAGAGACAGAGACTAGACATGGTTGATCATCGCTCTTTATGTTCATGTGTCACCTAAATACAGAATCAGCTGCAGTTTCTGGTAAGAGATTTGTTTTCTAAACAACAAATTCTAAATGTTATTATGTTTTGGTATACAAAACAATACTAAATATATAGTTCCCATCTGTATCATTCCACCCACATGAAATTATATTTTATTAATGCACATTTATTTTCTCTCATTCAGAAACAATATCATTTGGTCTGGTGAACATGATCTAGTCTCATATTCTCCATCTGATCAGAGTTATAGCTTCAGATGTCATTGTCCTAAATCTCTTGTTGACAAACACAACACACAAAAGAAGCTGATAAACACAGAAGGATCATATGACACGTGATAATCTGCTCATTATTACACATTCAAGGGCATAAACACACACGTACACAACTGAGCTTCAGTTTACTGCATGACTCGAAGGCCTCCCAAATATTCACCTGAAGCCTCAAATGTATTTATTTGTGTTTTTCATACCCAGTGTGGAAATCACAATTTTCCACAGCTGTTTGAGCTCCGGGTGTTTTGGGTTATGTTTCTGGGGCTTCAGTTGTGATCTGACAGTTCATGATAACACAGCAGAGTGTCTCGTACCCCAAAACGGCATCAACGGCCAGATGTGTTGTGAATTTGTTGGTTAAATCAGTTCTGCTGGACTGTGTTTGGATGTTTACCATGAACTTTACTGTATGACGTTTATGTAATTCAATGATGGAACACACTGTGTGCTCACCACATGTTTGAGATACACCAATAATTGTACAAGCTGTTGTATATAGTTCACTTTAAACTAAACTGCACTTTAACATGAACTAAAATGCACTTTTACATCCATAAAACTGCACCGGGCAGAAGTTTTACATGCACCAAGCTGCACTTTAACATGCACAGAACCAAACTGCACTTTAACATGCACATAACTGCACTTTAACATGCACATAACTGCACTTTAACATGCACATAACTGCACTTTAACATGCACATAACTGCACTTTAACATGCACATAACTGCACTTTAACATGCACATAACTGCACTTTAACATGCACATAACTGCACTTTAACATGCGCAGAACCAAACTGCACTTTAACATGCGCAGAACCAAACTGCACTTTAACATGCACATAACTGCACTTTAACATGCACCAAACTGCACTTTAACATGCGCAGAACCAAACTGCACTTTAACATGCGCAGAACCAAACTGCACTTTAACATGCACCAAACTGCACTTTAACATGCGCAGAACCAAACTGCACTTTAACATGCGCAGAACCAAACTGCACTTTAACATGCACATAACTGCACTTTAACATGCACCAAACTGCACTTTAACATGCACCAAACTGCACTTTAACATGCGCAGAACCAAACTGAACTTCAACATGCACCAAACACATTGTGTGTTCACCACTTGTCACGAATAGTTGTACAAGCTGTTGTATGAAGTTCACTAAACTGCATGTAACTGTGTTAAAAAGCAGTTTTTACCTTTGAAAAACATTAAATCTTTTGAAATGATTATTTTAACAGTTCATCATATCTTACTGGATTCACATTTCTGTCATTAGTTTGGCCGTGTGAAGCATCACAGGGCGATGCACATCATGTCCCGGCCAAATGACCCAAGTCTTTATTCATATGTATACCTACAATGGACCAACAGAATAAACTGCTCTGTTTTTTTTTTCTTCTGTCCCACCAGGGCACCGGTTACCCACAATCCCTTGCGCGAGCCCGACCGTCTGTGAGGCAGTGAATGTAAGGAATATCGTTGTCTTCAGGTATATAAAGAGTGAGTGACAGATGGATGGAAACATCAGACTGTCATTTGGAGAAGATGGCTCTCTTTCACTGTATCTTTCTTGTTAGCCTGTTTAATTAAGAGCGCTTTGTTCTGTGGGACAGAATTGAGCAGGAAATACGTTCTGAATCTCCGCCAACTTAGATTGAGTTTCCTCCGCTAAGCTCTGAGCCAATAATGGAAGCGAGGCAAGCTTGTCAACAGATGCTGGACGCTGTAGAATGTGTGTCTCGTCTGTTGGAGCACAAAAGCCATTTCCTCTGGCTTATATAGGATGAGGTAAAGCTATAGCCCTTCTTTTATAGCAACATATGCTTACACACACGCACTAATAATTCTGAAAATTAGCTGTTCATTTCAGGAGATGTACCGATCAATAGAACAACTTTACAAAACAGAATTTGCATGATGTTAGTATTTAATAAACTTTTCAAAACATGCAGTCCACAACACACGATAATAACTCAAGTTTACATACACCTGATTCTAAATCAAACACGAGACTTTGACCATACTGTACAGGTATAAGAATAAAGGCTATGTAAAACCTTTTATTAAGGTGATGGAATATACTTTTCCTTTATATAATTTTCACTCCAACATTTTCCTTTAACAGTGATTTTGTGTCGAATGTGTTTGAATGAAAAGAACGTTTGTTCAAAATGTGGAAAAATGTTCTTGCATGATTTCATCATTTTGTTCAGAATGTTCACAGTGGACCAGCGTTTCAATTTATAGCCGAGATTTGGAAAGGAAGGTTTTGATCAAAAGCTGCTGGTCTGAACCCGGCCTCCAGTCTTCACCTCATTAGATGTTTGTGTCTTTGTGGTGGTCTCTCTTGGGAAACTCGAGGTTTCGTGGAGGGACCGTTGAGAATAACTCATGTTCACCATTAAGATGGAGAGAGCCAAAGGTGTCACCTCTCCTCACCTTTCCTCTATTAATCATGAACCCCACACAGATGTTCTTCAGCAGACCTTGTTCTTCTGGATAAGAGCGTCTGGAGATCAGCTTTCCACCGGCGGCCTGCAGTAATGAAGGTGCGGGAGGTTTTTGAGGAGAACGTCGTTTTGATGTGTTTTTCAGAATAAAACGCCTCTAATAACTCAAATAACATCCAGCAGCGTTTAGCTCTTCATCTCATGGGACCTGAACCCCAGCTGCACCTCATTATTCCGGGCCCTTTTGTGCTCTTTCCATATTTAGCTCCATGTATGTTCCGTCCCGCGATCCTAAAAGCAGCGCTCCGCATATTTGTGGCTCAGTCGTTCCTAAAGACTTCCTCCGCTGTTCAGTTCCTCTAAAAATTGGACACAGATCCTGCAGATGGGGGAAAATCTGTTGTATTAAGTAAGTGTCATGACAGATTTTTTCAGCTGAATGTTGAAAAGCCTTGTTATTTTCTGGATGTGAAGATCAAGCAGTTGAATTGACGGCTCATCATGTGTCGGTAATGTGATCTGATGTTCCACCAATGCTTGAATGTTGGATCCAGCGCTCATCAGAGGAAACTGTTATTGCTCACATGTTGCTCTTTCTTTGCTCAGGACATTTGAGTTCTCAGTTGTGTCGAAGTTGTTTTTCCTATAAAAAGAGAAACAATTATAGAAATCAATAAAGTGAAGAATGTAGATTGTAGAGGTAAAATAATCTGGATTTGGGTCAATTCAATGAGTTTCAATGTTTCAGTTCATATTGTATCTGATATCTGACACACAGGTTTTTATTTGCCTCTTTTTAATCTGTCCAGAAGAAATAACATCTGTGATTTTTCTTTCTCATGGGTTATCAGCTGAAGAAGCAGATCACGTCTTGTTTGTAGCACAACATACTGTAAGTCAAGGGCCGCGTCTCTTTGGCTTCGTTTCACAGTGGTGTCGTGTCTTTGGAGAACAGCTGATGAGTTTATTGTTCTGCTCGGTCCTTCAGTCGGAGAGACTGAGACTCGTTTGAGAGGAAACGGTCCTGCTGTTGCCTGGATACCTCATCCACCTGGAGCAGCATATGGCCACAGCGTGTTGTGCTTCCTGTGAAACCAGCAAAGAGCCAAAACAGCTCATGTGCTGATGTCATGTGTCTTCCAAGAGTTTTACAAGGTGAGATTCTCCTCTGAGCCTCTGATAGTGAGAAACACTTTAATGATAATAATGCGGTAACAATGCGCCGTACAGTAGGCGATATACAAACCCATTGGGACCATTTTGAAATGTTAAAAATGTTTTTGAATGTCAAATGTGTCTCAATCTAAGTTTGACTCTCTGCATCATTTAAGCGCTGCTCTCTGACGTGATGAGAGAATATAACAACACACAACAAACACTTCTTGGCCCCTGACAACATTGATTCATTCCCCGATCACTTTGTTGAACCCGCCGTGAGTTCATCTGAAGGGTGATGCGCACATCAGAATGCAGGGAGCGTAACGCGAGCGCTCGACTTCGTCTCATCTGGATTCGACCGCGCTAAATGAGGTGAAAAGCTCCCAATTCAGTTCTGTCACAGATCACTCAAGGAGCTGCTGATGCTTCATCTATTTCAATTGAAGGATGAAGCCCTGACAGACTTAATGAGAAGTTCAGAGGCGCTTTATTCAATATCAGCTCTCAGTTTCTGAGCGCTCATCTGATTCATTCACACTGTATGCAGTTAACAAATTATCTTTAACATGAAGTAAATATCTTTCTCTGACTGTTTGTGTGTGTTTTCAGCCTTTAGCTTTTAAAAAGTTGAAATGAAAGTTCTGTCATATCTGATGTTTTTACAGGTGTCGTGCTCGACTGGCATCTCATTCACCCTCTTCACGCTCAGCATGAAAACAAGATCTGATGCCGTTCACATTCTCCCCCGAAGAAAAACGTCACATTGGAAGCAAGAGATGATTTTAAAATCAACACCATGTGCCCGTCAAATATATGTGAAGAATGACTTCACACCACTCTGTCAATATAAATGCTAGATAAAGAAACGAATCACAGAATCTTCATAAAACTGCAAATTAGAGCCGCTTCTAACAGCAGAATGGATGTCATCTGGTTATCTTGGGTGCTGTTCTCTTATTGATTTCTGTTCAGACTTCTCATGTCTCACACCGTCAGCTTTCTGTCATGTATCCATTTACTGTTCACTGATCTGTCCTGTTCACTTTGAGTCTCGCTCCATCAGTGGAACCATCCTGATCTCTCTCACCTCAATATTTATCATCCTAACTTCCAGACTGTTGTGTGCTCATGTGGGACTGTACAGAGATTTATTCATATGGACATCGCCAAACACAAGAGAATATGACACGTGCACACATTTCCATATGAAATACTGTATACCATTGTATTATATAAACCGTATAGTACTGTAGTATAATATGTACATCATTTATAAACTGTAATTCTCAATACATTCAAATTGACTTTAGTAAACTGTTGAGAAGTGTATTATCTAAAATATAGTATAATAGTTAATGTATACTACAGTATTTTGCAGTATTAGCTATAGTGAGTTGACTTTAGAATTTACTATGGTAAACTGTAGTAATGTAAAGTGTACTGTAGTAAAGTTGTCAGTTGAAATACTGATATACTTTAATATTTACTGTGTACTACAGTATGGTTCTTTCTAAAAAAAGAAACTTTACTACAGTAAAGTATACTACAATATTTTTTGATCTGTGAAGAATGAATTTGCATTCACGATATAAAGTGTTAAGAACATTACAGTAGTTGAACAGCATCTGTTTATATCTTTCACTCATGACTTAAGAGGCCGCAGCACTGTTTCCAAATCTGTCGAGAGACGTCAAGACCATGTGTTCTGTATTGAGGGATATTAGTGACATTTAAATGCAGAATGTTGATGGAAGATGAATGAAGAGGACATTTAGAAATGACATTTATGCAACACACACCAGCAGCTGTTCAGAGCGTTTAGCTACTTAAAAACATAAATATAGCAGCGATTAATGGACGCGCGCGCGCGTGTGTGTGCGTGCGCGTGCGCGCGGTCATTACAGCAACCATCGGTCACTTTCTGTCTAGAGCTGAACCCAGCAGCAGTGAAACACCCGCGGGGCAAACAGACAGACGGGTGGAGAGAAGGGTTGACAGGTGTATAACTTTAGATCAGTAGGTGGCGCTGTCACCAAGTCTACACCGTGTGACTGTTTGTTGTGACAGGAAACAAATAAAACAACAGACAGTAAGTACAATATTCACTCTACTGTCATGTGTGTTTAACCTGTTGGACAGGACAGTAAGAGCTGATGTTTGTTGCTAGGTTACTGCTGAAGCTTAATCCAGATCTGTGCTCTGATTGGCTGATTTTGTAGACCCACCCACAAACAGGTAAGATTTCAATTTTACTTTATGACCTTACATATTAAAACATGAAGAACTGAACAAAACGTTTAATATACTTAATATAATTCACTACGAGTCACTTTTTGTATAAGAACGTCTGCCAGATGCATGTCATGTAAATGTAATATTATTAATTTGACTAGTATTTTGGTTTTAAGAGTCTATGGAGTCCAATAGTTTGCGTTTCCCTTTAAAAACACGTTCAGTGGAAAGGGAAATAAATAACTACAGTGAAACTGGAGCGTTTGTGTTTGGTGGTTTTGCTTTTAAAGTGAAAGTGGAGTACAGTACAGTGAGTTACAGTATTCTTACAGCACATTACTATGATAATGACAGCTGAGTAAATCTCCTCGCTCTACTAATGTGATTGTGAGAATGCATTTGTGTAATTCATGAAGGTAATTTCACAACACATCTGTAAATCATTTGTGTGTACACTTCACATTTCTGCTGCTTCTAAAGCAACATTCCTCATACACACATTCACTTAATATTATACATTTATATTCATTGTTATCATTAAATGTATTGGAAAATAATAATATGTGGAATATAATATTTATATTATATTATTTATATTATATATATAATATTTTTGACCATAGACACAGGATTGGTCACTTTTTCTGCATGGCACCATCAGATTAGACACAATAATGCTTACATCTCTCAACTTATTTCAATAAGTTTTACAATTTCTTATGAAAATGAATCACTTTCTACAGCTTTTGAAATTATAAATACTGAACCTGGACAAAAATGTGTTTGTCTTCTAGCGGTCAAACGTTTTGGGACACTTAAGTGAAATTTAATCCGAGGTGTTTGCTTATATATCTGAAATTAGTTTAGTAGACAAAAAATAATAATTTTCTAAACACATGTTTTTTATGACAAAACTAACATTTAAAAAAATAAAAAATGTTTTTGAAATGAATAACTTTGACTGAATAGTGAAGAAAGAACAGCCAATAAGAGCACAAAATAGATTAAAAACTCTTTTAATATTGTTTATAAAGCATCTCAGAACTCAAGAAGCTGCTTGAGAAAATGACATGAATACATTTCTGCAGATTCATAATCGAAAGATGACTGAAGACCATAAAATATAACATGTTTTCATTTCTTTTTCTTTTTTTAATCACAACATAATTCCCATAGTTCCCTTTGTTTTATTTCATAATTTTGATGAGTTTATTATTATCCTAAAATGTGGAAGAATATAAAAACATAAGTGAGTAAGTGTCCCATAACTGTTGACCGCTAGTGTAGATTGTGCTTTTGATATAAAAACCTCCGCAGCTTCTCTGTTCACTTGTATGTGTTTATAATGCCGCTGTTGACATACATTCAGCAGTCAAAGCAACTGTGGCATTCTGAGTATCACATCAGATGGATTGTGGGATTGTGGGATTGCATTCGCATCGGTCAGATTACAGACGGTGAGACTTTCGCTCCAGATATCACAGCTGTAGAGACAGAGAATGTGAAGTCGTACTAGATATTTCTAAATGATATATAAATTGGTGATTCTTGCTTCTATTTCTAGGATGTTTTATGGGACACTATGTATAATAAGATAGACTCGTGTATTCACCTTGTTATGTCCTTCTACACCAAACACAACTTTAACCCTTTGACCCTTGAATGTTGAATTAGTGATTATTGTTGTAAAGCAATCATGAAAATCTCATTAGACTTTTGGAGCTCATTAGAGATATAATGTGATGTGCATGATCTACAATTTAATAGTGACTATGGAAATTAAACCCCAGGATTTTTCCAATCATTACTGATATTTGCATAAAACAGATTTGGATTTAATTAAGATGAACTTTTTTCCTGTTTTAATTGACAAAAGTGTTGTTTGTGTTCTCATTTTCCACAGAAAATCATGTTTTGTTCCTCTCTAATTGTTTCCGGTAATAACTGGAATATGAACGTCTGATCAGAGGTTGCTTTTGTTTTCCTCTGTGAAATTGTATCATTCAATTCAGAATCTTGTCACAAGGAATTTTCCGATTCTCCTCCCATCTGCCGTACAGAAGTTTTTGAGCATCGTATTTCAGCGGCGCTCGAACACATTTTCCTCTTTCTTTCTTTCTTTCTTTCTTTCTTTCTTTCTTTGTTTTACGCAGGAATAAAATCAAGCTGAAATGAAACTCTTGTGGCCTCTTTTAAACAAATGACTGGTGTCATTGCATTCACTCACACAAGCTTTGATTTATAAGCTCATTACAGTCATCTGTGTACAGTTTTACAGCCTGTACATCAACATCACATCATCTACATTATCACTCATTGGAATAAGGATTGAAATAATAGCAGCGCTGCTAATTCTCTCTGAAATCTTTTCAATAATTCTTTAGAAAAGCTCCATCATCAGCGTTCTGTCACAATGCATAAAGTTATTTCAACGCTCAAGTTTTTATGAATCAGATAAACGTCCTCTCACACTCATTGTGCGTCCCAGAGGTCTTGGCGGATGTTTTTGGCACAAATCTCTGGCAAACTGAAACATTACAGAGAGTCTTGAGGACAAATATATCGATGAGACGTTTGTGTCGCAGGTCCGTGACTAAAAAACATCTCTGAGCACATCTTCCTTGAGATTTTAAGGTAAGACTTCATTTCATTTTACTGTATACATGAAGATACTGTAACTATCAATGAGAATTGAGAATTTTCTGTATTTACACCACTCAAATGTGAATGAAGCAATTTTTTTAAACCCCTTTAATATCTGGTCTGAACAGTTTGAGATCTCATGTGTGTTCAGAATGAATAAAAAGAAACAATATCATGTTTGTTATCAAGAAAATGATTGATTATTAAATCGCTTTACTTGATTTTTGTTTTCAAAAGCTGCAGTTTTAAAGCTGATTCTTAATACATCATTTTTCTAACAACTATTTTGTGCTTACTGAACACAAGAGAGGCCGTTATTCTGTTTAGAACCGTCATGCGGTGCTAAAGAAACTGTTTGCAGGTTAACATAAGGCCTGTAAGCAACTTCCAAATGGAAGAAATTCGATTTCATTTGTGAGCTGCTTTGGATAAAAGCGTCTCTTAAATAAATCAAAGTTAACGTCTAGATTCTGCAGAATGTTCTGTAAAATATAAGAATATAAGATCTCCAAAGGATCTTTCAAGCAAGCTCTTAAACAAAAGGAACAAACCGTTCTTGTGTTGAAAGATTATCGCTGAATGCATTTCTATTCCAAATCATAAAAATGTGGAGGATGTGGAGGATGTGGAGAGCGGCTGCTGTTTCTCATCAGCTCATAGATGCTGTGCTACAGCACATTTTTTTCTCTCAGAGCTGCACCTTCCACTTGCTTGTTATTTGCGCTTGAGGTTTTGGCCGTCCTCCATTAAACTCTACTGTAGATCACTCCAGCTGCGCTCCAAATAATCATTCCTAAGGGAAACCATACTGTCCACGATATGGGCCAAAAGAATGAAGACTTTCCAAATGCTTCTAATCTTCTCTTCTGTCATTACAGCATGGCTGAACATCCCAGTATCAAAGCACGCCATGTGACAGAAGATGAATGCAGACCGTGTTCTCATGCGTGTGTACGTCACACGAACACGAGTTTCATCACATACCTGTACATACACATAAGAAACTTCTTTCAAACACATCTTTCATACTAATGTACTGTACGACTGTATGTGAATTACAGGAAGAGTTTAGGACTTCTGTCCATGTTCAGCACATCTCTGCTTGTATATGTAGTTTGATCATATTTTGTGCTGGACCAAAAGATCAACTATAGGTTCCCAGCATGCATTGCAGCATAAGGAAATCAAGTGGTTGCTTTTACAGGTTTGTTTGTTTAGTTTGTATGTAACTATAACATAAAATGTGTCAATTTAAATTTGAGATGTTGAGCATTAAAGTTTGATTTTAATCATTTATTTCACTATAATTTACATTTTTGTCATAGTCTTCCTCAGTCATTATTAAATATATCAATGTTATATGTTCTTTACGTTATGTAGAGTGATTTTCTGTTGACAAAAGTCAATCACACAAAAAAGACTTCAGCTGGGTTTTCACAAACATATGATTTGTGCTACGAGAGGCAAAACATCAAATAAGGTAAAATTGATGTTTTACTATTTTCTATGGTTTTTTTTCAAATATAGTTTGAATTTAGCAAATAATTACTGAAGTTTTAAGTGTTAGTTGTGGCCTCAAGAAGCTGACTACACCGAATATGATCAAATCATATTTTATGTATTTCAAAAGATGATAAAAAGGTAAGACACATGATTCTTTAAAGGACCAAAAGTGGTTCTTCTGTGGCATCGCTGTGAAGACCCTTTTAAACACCTTTATTTCGAAGAGTGCATATAGTGTTATTTTCAAGTTCACAACAATAGACGAACCAAAATATAACACTGAACACTGTAAAACGTTATCTGGTTGTATATATGATCATTATAAATGTATGAATCACACCTATGAAAGTGTAACTGGTCGTTCAAACTCTTCTGAGCTTTAGTTTGAGATTGAATTCCCAGAGTTATTTCATGAGGTTCTGGCACGAGCCGGCGGCCCAAAGTTAGCTCGGTTTGAGAGCTAGAGAGCGAGCCGGGTCTGGGCTTTGAGACCAACTGTCTGTCTTGGCTCGGATGTGGTCCATAATATTCAGCACTTTTTATTCACGCCTAATTTCAGCCGGACAACTTGAGTGCCAGTGAAAATATATTCGTTGAATCCTGGAACGATCCGGGTCTCTTTGTCGATTCATGGAAAAGTGCGCAGGAAGAGAAGGAGAGAGAGAGATTTAATTGTAGAGTGTGCCATTCATTTCAGAAGTGTGGAAAAAAGCTTTCAGTGTTATAAATCACACGACTCATGATGGAAAGACGCCTGTTATTTCATGACTCGATACAGAAGAGAAAGATTTAAGGCCAAAGAATCATTCATGAGCTTTTATTTAAATATCTTTCTAAGAATAAATCATTCATTTTCTCAAGGTAATATGTTCTTGAATGTCTTTGGAAACCGTTCATGCACACGAAACCTTCAGATGTTGTTTTTGTTGTTGATAAATGAAATGATTTACAGTAATGAAGGGAAAATTTATTTGATCTAAATCTGATGAACATAAATGAAGTGTTCATGTCATTCAGATGCTCTTCGTTCAGTTTGCAAGAATCAAAATCAATAGACACAATGGACTGTAGACATATTTGTTTAGGAGAAATAAAAGAGAATCAAATGATGTTGAAACACATGAAGAGTCTGGAGGTGGAAATAAATAGAGATTATAGAGGTGAAATAATGTGGATCTGATGAGAAATGTTTGAGTTCATATTGAGATCTTCAATAATATTGATGTTTGATTGCAGACGAGACAAATCTGAGCTCAGTTTGAGACGTTGTTGACATCTCTTCTGAAACTGTAGTGACATTTGTGACATTTGTGACTCTTTTTCTCAAGAGAAATATCTGAGACGCAGATGAGACTTGTGTAAACGTTTACATTTGCTCAGAATTTCTCAGAATGAAAGTGAACAGAAGTGCAGTTTTTCTAGGGGTGAAGTGTACAGTTATTAGGGTACTAGCCCACATTACTGTACATGTGCCGTTCAAGTCTCAGGTTCTGTGCTCTTCATGAAAGAAATCTTTCACTGGAAGTCAACAACAGTTTTGAAATCTTGTATTTCACCAGAGGATTGAAAGCGGTGGAGGTTTTAATCTTTCATTGGTTTTTAATGACGATTGACATATTCTGGGAAAGCAAAAGACTGAAGTGGAAAAAGTTTGTGCAGAAACTCTGGTAATGTCCAGGGATTATGGACCTCGTTTTCTTACGATCCAGTTTCCATGAGTTCATGTTCTGTCCTGCCCACGGTTTACCGCGGTACTGTCACTTTACATACATTCACCAACAGCACAATCTTCCTCATCTTAAATCCAGCTGGATATTTTATTCAACAACCAAAGAGAACGTGTGACACAGAATCACTTTAATATACAACAGACTTTGAGTTGTTATCACAGGAAGCCACAATATGTGTTTTGTTTTAGATTCAGTAACGTGGGATTCCTCACATGATGTACAGTCACTTATTATGATGTTTAAAGGCCAGGTTCCTTTGCTGTGTTGATGCTTTTGATATTGAATCAAGACATTTGAATGGAACATATTAGAAATCTTGTCTGTTTAAGCCAATAGCCTTGAGTTATTTTCACCACGGTCCAGCAAAAACATCATCAACAAACAAAACACAATTATGAATTCATTTAAGCAGCTTTCGTCAACTCCTAAGTGTATTACTACACATTTTAGAAATGTACTTAAACCTTTCTTTTAAGTCAAGTATACTTAAGTGTAACTTGAAGTGCTTTTGGTCAATTTTGGAGAAGTACAATAAAGTATACTGAGTACACTAGACCTGTAGTTTACGGTAACACTTTAACAGTTTTACTTTGAACAGTTTTTATACTTTTCAAAACGAAAAAGTGGGCCAAGTTTTGAAATATTACACTCATAAGTGCATTGATAGTATACGTACTACACTACCCTTGAGCTTTACATTAGTATACATAATAAAATGAGCTTGAAGTATACTTCTATATAAGAGTAGACTATAGCATATATTGTAGATAAGTTCATGACGTGTTGACTGAATAAATGTTTCATGTGTTTGTCTCTGGCCTGCAGATGTGTGTTTTTATAAATGTTTGTTTGTGTTTGTTTGTGTGACGTCGCTGCAGGTTGAGAAACTGTGAAATCCTCACTAGACATGAGTGAAAATGGTAGTGTCCTCCAGTCCATACCATATTGAAAACTGCATTTAGATTTTTGAGATTTTTTTTTGTTGAGTTAAAGCAGAATTGGGCAGAGAGTTTGGGGTAGAGAGAAGAAGTGAAGACATAAAATGTAGACATTTGTGAGTCTTTTTTTTTTTGAGCGAGATAAGAAAAGATGTAGATACAGTATGTAAGTTTCTGTTGTGTTTTTGGTTTTAGTGCTGAAATGAATGAAAATGATCCTGTTGTGATGCTTTTATAAGAAACAGTAACCCAGCAGATGTTTCTGATGTTGTGAGTATTTTCTTGATCCATCTTTCAAACTTGTGTTGTTTAAATTTGTTTACATTTATTTAGTGTGCGTGCGTTACTGCTAACTAGTATTTAACTGAGACATTTGTGAGATTTCTTTGAAGAAATATATATATGAATATGATACAGAAATAACTAAGACATTAATGTGATCTCATCTGGGATTTCTTATGGGTGGTGTTGTAGATTTTACAGCCAGTATTAGTAAATTCAGTTTAATTCTTAATGTAAATGTTATTAAAATAATATCAACATTGAAAAAAAACAACTAGTAGAATTGACTTAATTCTTTGTGTAATTAAGTAAATTTACTTATATTTTACAAATCCTAATAGTTGTTTTTTTTCAGTGAAAGTCGTTGAAATGCAAATGCATTTTTCTTCCTGTTTCTTTTTTATTTCATTGATGGCAAATTACACTTCTCGTATTCAATTTATGTCAAAACATGGAAAAATTCCCACAATGACTGGTTGGAAAAAATGTGTTTGACGTTTAACAGCCACATGCCCGGAGCTTTTCAACTCACCAGCCACGTCATGTTTGTCAGCGTATGGCACATGCGAGTTTAATTGTTTAAATATGTTATTCATTACAGATAATAAACGGCTTTATTAACCACAACAGCCAAATGAGACGCTTCACCTTAGTTCTTGTGAGGTTTAGACTCATGGAGACGTCAGCGTTCATCCGTTCAGAGGAACCGGATCTGTTCTCCTCCGAAGTCCTCAGAGCATTGAAGTATCAAGTCATTACAGCATCTCTCCTCCAGACATCATCAACTTCATTATGAGAAAGAAAGAAGAATCACAAATGATATCTCTATAAAAAGAGTCCAGGTGTCGTTGTGAGATATTTGTATTCTGTCTCTTCTGACCCCCTGTATCGTGTTTTCTCCTTTATCTCTTTCTTCTTGTTTCTTCTGCCTCCAGCAGGTTTCTCCTCACAGCATCAGTCGGCTTTTGAAGTTTGACCCATGTTGTGCCAGAGGCAAGTAAAGTGTGAAGATCGGGGCAGAATCAAACACAACAACACAACCAACACGATGACTGTTTAGTATTTCACATTTTATTTGATAAAGTGCCTGATTCATTTCAATTTTTACAATGTCATTTGGAGGTTTTAGATTTCGGGACTTTCTTGTTGCTTTTTTCTGTTCGATTCAAATGAATATATCTCCAGTATATTCGATGAGGTTGGATGGTCAGATGTTGTGTGAGTGGTTGTCAGGGCATTGCTGTGTGGTTGCTAGGTTGGAGGTTTGTGTGATGCTTTACGTCTGCAAATGTTTCCAATTAAACATCCAGTTCGGTGAATTTAGCCTTTTAGGATTTGAGAAAAGAAAGATTATTACTTGAGATTTTCATTAGCTTTGATTGTACAGACAGACCTCTGAAAGGTTTTCTCTGGCCTCCACAGGTACACACACACACACACACACACACACACACACACACACACACACACACACACACACACACACACACACACACACACACACAGATGAAACTCTTTAAAAACACTTCAGAATTCATTAGCGAGCACTCGGAGAAAAACCTCGAGTGCTTCACCTGCTTCTGAAATAATAAACCCTGATGGACTCGAATGCTTTTCTGCTTTTCTGGCCGTCTCATCACGTGCAGGAGAGAGATTCTGGGATTCAGTGCCGTGAGCTCATGGAACACAAATGTTCTGTGTTTCTTTGCTTTTGTTCTCTTTGGTATGAGATGAAGCGGGTCGTGTTGCTCCTTGATCTCGTGGTGTTGTGTTTCATAAACAATATCATATCATTTTACATTCATTGCTGTGAAAGTACACAGATGACGCTCAACAAAATCTCCATCAAGTGTTTGATTCAAACAAACAATATCATCACAATCGTTTCTTGGACTGGATTTTGTTTTGCTGTGTTTCCATGACCCTTCCAAAACATTCATTCAGGAACATATGCTAAAATACTCAAAATGATTCTGTCACCCACAAAACCGATGATAATCTCTGCCTAATAATCTTCAATAAACCTTCATAACTGTCTATGATCTGAATGTGCTGTGTTTCTGAGTCAATGATGGTAATGTGATCGACTCAAATCAGACTCGGATGTTTTCATCACCTTTATTAATAAATGTTTTATGACCCCCAATATCACTAAAGTACATCTTAGAGCACATTTGCAATAATTCCATCTATTCAATTATCATGTTTTGTTTATCTCTACTTTACTTATAGACAGTTGGTCTGTTTGTTTTATAACATCTGCTGTACGTTAGAAATAAACCTGAATGGATGTTAAAAACGTTCTAGAGAAAATATAGTTTTTATTAAAAACACACATATAAAAGTGATTTCTCATTTGTTGAACGATGAGAAAGAAAAACCTGAATTCTGTTTCCTGAACTGAGTGAACACACAGTTGAAGATGAAATATTTTTGAGTCAAGTCATTGAGCGATTTCTCTATCACTTCTGAAATCTATTGGTTCATGCCAGACACAAATATGAGCATAAGTCAGGGTGGAGAGCTTGGTTTGATGCCATGATGTGATTATACGCTTGATAAACGTCTTTGAGGTTCAGTCGCTCTTTGAAAAAGTAAAGCAAATAAATGTTGTGAGTGTTGTGTAATCTGCAGTAATGTTCTGAAGCGTTCAGCATGAGTTTACAGGGCTTAGTCACACATTATTCTGCTGTGTTGTACTTTTATCTCAAATGAGTTTCTAAAGCTCGTGCCACAGAAAGCTTGAATACTGAAACTCAAAACCTCATTCCATTACTGCGGCTCACTTCATGTGAAAGCTCGGTGTCTTCATCTCATTTACGGCCTTACATCAATCACTGTCATGTCACGTCACTTTTAGTATACTTCTTTTAAACTATATCTCAGAAATATACTTTAAATGACTTGACTATATTTGTACTTAGTCTTTTGATGCCGATATTCTTAAGAGTATAACAAAGTATTCGTCACCTGTTGCTGTGTTTTACTCTTTTGAGTTGTCTATTAAATATTTGTTGTTCACATGGTATAAAATATACCCAAATAGAAACATAATCTCTTTAACTGCAAAAGTAAATGAATTAATGGTTTGCATGTGTAAAAATGTAACTCAAACAATTCAAAATGTTGTAGAAGTGTTGGTTGAATGTTATCAAATTGATCTTGATTGTTTCCAAATATTTACAAGAATAGCATAAGATAAAAATAGAAGATTTAAATGATATGATAAAGTACTGTTTTGTGTTTATGAGAGGATTCTGGGTAAAATAGTTTTCTGTCAGATGTGATGGGACACAAAATAAGGTCAAAAGAAACTACAGGGAAAAATAACTTTTTGTTTTTAGATGATTTGTCTGGGACAGGACAAACTGTACAATGTTTTGAAACACGTTCTTTCCCAGCAGGAATAAAGACACGGGTTCATTTATGATGGGAGACGAGCTGTCTTTAATAACTGAATAAAATATATTCATGAATAATTCAAGCAACATTTATTTCTCAAGTCGACTGTACAACACATTGCACTCTGTGAGCACTTTTAATCTAAACAATGCTGATGGATCACCTTATAAAATAATCGAATTAAATCTGAAAAAGGAAAATGAATTGTGCCAATATTTCATTGGCTGAATCATTACGGAGCGGAGTTAAACTATTTTTGCCATCAAAGTATTAAAGGCATAAATCAGGCGTCAAATAAAATTGTGTGCCGAAGAGTTATTGTCTGAATGAAACGACAAAATCATTACAGTGAAATTTATGAGCCGCGGTCAAAGGGTCTCGCTGGGCCTAATGATGTCATCCGTCCACACAAACCAGTTTAACCTTGTTCATCTTCACAAATGGACCAAAGATCAACAACATTTATCTTCATATTCTCACTTATGTGTTGCTGAGAACAAAAGTGTTTTTACTTCAAAGACATGGACAGAATTATAATCATGAAAAACTTTAGAACAGCAGAATTGTGCTTTATAACAAAAATCAAAACAGCGACTCTGGCTGCTGTTTTACCTCATATAATATTATATGAGCCTTATTACAAGAAATCGATTTTACTTCTCACTGTTTAAACATTAAAACAAGACATTCATTGAGGAAAAAAGTGTTTCAAACAAAGAAAATCTGATGTTTTGTGTGTCAATCTGTTATTGAGTTACATCCTTACAAACAATCCAAACTTATTGCTTATCAACAGAATGTGTTACACCACCAGCTTACTGTTGAGCGATTTCCATGTTGATATTTCAATAAACGTTTTATGTATTATCATTTGTACAATATTGACACTTTAAAGCTGTTTGCACATTTACCCTTACAAACTGAACAAAACACTGGAAAGTTATTTCTAATGTGACTATTCATATTTCACTGTATGATATAAAACATAAAATTTGCATAAATGTTGCAATTTTATTTGAATGTTTTTAGTAGAAAAATAACACAATAAAATAGCCAAGAAATGCATTTTTATTTGTTGTTATTTATAGTTGCTCAGACACGTGTATATACAAATACAGACCTTTGATTTTTTTCCATTTTCTTTTTTTCTCCAAAAGTTTGTTTGTACAGTAGGGAGAAAAAGCAAATACAGTACAGCACCCCGAGATGTCAAAGAGAAAAACTAACCAGTGAAACCAGTGTCATCAAAAGTAGAGAGGTGACTGGGATCTCACACACACGCACACGCACACGCACACACACACACACACACACGCACGCACACACACACACACACACACACACACACGCACACAAACACACACGCACACACGCTCGCGCACACAAACACACACACACTTTAAGGGTTGAGTTTCATGTCTTCACACGCTGCTACTGAACACGACACACGGCAGTGAGGGTTTGACACAGACTGAGACGTGCAGAAAATCTGAAGATTGACAGCATCATGTTCTAGATTCAGCATCATTCAGAATCAACTCAAAAACTACAAAGTTGTAATGAATTCTCAATAAATATCATCATACAGACTTTGTAGTATTTTGTTTTCTTGGTAAAGCTCAATGTGAACCTTCAAATCCAGATTTTTGTCAGTTTATTTTTTTACTAATTGAAAAACACAGAAACAATGTCATTATATTTAGTTGTGACTTCAATTTCTTTAAACGGCAATTTAGTATTTAATATTATTCCAATTTAACATTCTGTAAAAAAATCACAGATGAGATCTCTTTTATATTTTAATAGATTTTATTTCTCCTAGACATCAAGATTAATTGGAGAGCAAATGGAAACTTTTGCTTAAGTTTCATCTGTGTCTCAGATATTTCTCAAATGTCTCTGAGCTCAGATTCGTCTCGTCTGCAATCAAACATCAATATTATTGAAGATCTCAATATGAACTCAAACATTTCTCATCAGATCCACATTATTTCACCTCTATAATCTCCATTCATTTCCACCTCCAGACTCTTCATGTGTTTCTCATTTGAGTCGATTTCTGAAAGTTGATACTTAAATGAAACTCAATGTAAATTCCCACACATGAACAGAAGTTAAATCTTCTGAATGTTGCTGGACCTGTTGACACAAACAGATAAACACAATAAAGTTGGTCTGTTTGAGGATTCTCTTGACTATGAGCAGATTAGTTCTTAGATTTATTCTTTAAAAGTTTCAGTGAAACATCATGAAGAAGTGTTGTTAGTCTCTTTCAAAAAGTGCAAAACAACTCACGTGACGTTGGTTTTATTTCTGTGAAATGATCAAACACACACACATGTGGGGTGAACACAGATTCTAAACTTTCACAAACATGTCGAGAAAAGAAGAGGTAAAAACATTCAAATGAAATTTTTATTTAACATGTTATTCATTATCAAGTCCATGCACATGCCTCTTTATGAAACCAGCGACTTCTCTCCGTTAAAAATAAAACAAAAAAACATCAAAGCGCACTGACGGTCATCTTCTAATCCACATGATGATGATGATGATGATGATGATGATGATGATGGTGACGAAACATAATTACTGTATGTGAAATCGAGGCGTCCTATTGGCTCTAAAGCACAGTTCACAAGTGGCCTCTTATTGGCTGTAGAAAGTGTCAAAGATTCCCAAAAAACATGACTTATTTTCTAACTCTTTTAGAAAAGACATGAATGAAATTAATACCTTAATATCAAACATTATGTACAACACATTGATCAGAACATTTAATGTGATATCCATAATACCAGAACGACAGTAATGTTGTATAATAATAATAATAATAATCATTAATAACAATAATTAATAATGAAGTGTCTAGATTTCCTTGTCCTTCAGAAAGGTAGAAAAAAACAAATAGTATTCTAACACTATCATGTTATATTTTTGACACGCTAAGGATACACAGTATCCATTTAATAAGATGATTCCTGTTTCTCAGTGTATAAAGCGTGATAATCATGGTAATAATCAGAGTACAAATGATACAAATACTACTCGAGCTGATTTTTAAAAGTGTTCTCATAGTTTCAACAGGAAACCATAAAAACGCAGCACATGTGGTTTAATTCTTTCAGTTCTGTTGTTTCAAAGTCAAGCGGCTGAAACCAAACCAAAACAAACCAAACAGAACGCAGAATGCAGAACGCAGAACAGATCTATTGAATATTAAAGAAGGCAGAAACCATTATCCGATCTGACACGTACACACCGCCCCCCCCCTCTCTCTCTCTCTCTCTCTCTCTCTCTCTCTCTCTCTCTCTCTCTCCTCAAAACACTCAAAGTCTTTTTTGGGTGAAATCTCCTTCACCACAAATATCTGGAAATGTCCACGAGAGAATCATCATAAACTCAATCTATTCAAAGTCTATTCTTCTAAATCAAGACAATGACTATTTCACCCCACAAACAAAAGAAAAGATGAAGCCACATGAAAAAATACTGTAGTATACATCATTATTTACTATAGTAAACTATAGTTAATTAGAGTATACCGTAGTATATTAAGGTCATTATTACTTTTTGTTCATGCATACTACAGACACTGTAGTATACTTTAATATTTACTATGGTAAGGTTCAAAAACAAATTTAAATAGTAAAGAACTACAGTATTTTGTCATTGTTTTTGAGGTGAAATGTTATTAACAGGTCTGATGAAATGGTTTCATTCGTAAGGCTTAAGTTGAAGTAGAGCTCGCGGCTCAGAGTCGAGTGCTAATGTATTGCGTTCAGCATATTAAACGTGTCAGAATTGCTCTGATAAACAGCTATTTCTACACAGAACAAAAATAAAATGAAATGATTTCCCTCATTCAAATGCGAAATGTGAAGCACTTGTAGGGATATTAGTATTGTGTACAGAATAAGGCTTTTTCAGATGAACTTTTCTCTCTCCCTACACATAGAAACGTGGAGCCCCTTTTGATATTTGGTTCCTATCAGAGTTGGAAACAGTCATGAGAAGAATTCCCATGATCCCCTAGGCTTGATGTCGCACATCGATTGATAAAAGGTCATAGGAAAAATATAGAGATTTATGTTGCAGTAAGTTTATCTTACAAAGTACAAAATTGATGTTTTTAGTGGTGCGGTCTAATAATAAAAGTCCTTTAAATCAGTGGTGAACAAACAAAACGTTGCTCTGAATTGAAGATTAAATGATGAAACGTAAAGAGGCTTTTGGCCAGATGAACTCATACGGTTGTCTGTTGTGAAGGATTGCAGATGTTGAACAGACGACACCTCCGAATGAATTCTGCAGTTTGTTAAGAGAAGGCAGACGACGGATAGAAAGGCAAGAAGTCTTTGTATATTTACCTCTAACAGCAGAGATGTGAGCCAGCGAACACAGTTACGGTTTGATTTTTACGTCTGTTCTATAAAGCGTCTCTCCGGACGTTCAACACTTGCGCTAATAACCAACAAAAGGAGCGACCCGTCCCGACGGACCCAAATAAAACACACCCACTCCGTGACCGGTCGTCAAATCACGATTCGCCGTCACAGTCGATTGGTTAAACGGGTGATCTGCATTTCTTCTCTTAATCAACTTTTCTTAATCAAAGACCTCTTAAATATCTGCAAATCAAAATAAAAGCGTAATCGAAGTGTTCCTGGGAAATCTCAAAGCCCCCGGCGTGGCGTCGGCCCGCTCGTGTTTGGATCGGGACGCTCAGGGGAGAGGGGGGTGTTCTGGGGCTCTGGGGGCTATGAGCTGAGAAACACAGAGACGCAGAACAGCAGGAGAGCCAGCAGAGGCCGCGCAGGTCCAACCGGACGTCCGGAACCGGACACGTCACTCCGAGAGGGTTCTGCTTCATGACTCGTGTCATCTGAAAATACAGACAATAATAACGTGACTCTTCAGGAAAAACTTCAAGTTATGTTGAGGGTGAATAATAATGACATGATTTGAACATTTGAACGTTTTTTAAGACAATTATGTAAAGATTCTTAAATTAAGATACAAAATGACAAATGGCATTTTGTTCCAAGGGATAGTTCAGCCCAAAATGAAAATTCTGTCATGAATGATTCAATCTCTAGTTGTTCCAAATCTGTATAAATGTCTTTGTTTGGTTGAACACAGTGAAAGATATTTGGATGAATGCTTGTAACCAAACAGTTCTTGAACCCCATAGTAGGAAAAATGACAATGATAGTCAAAAGTTTGTACCCTCCTACATTCTTCAAAATATCTCTTATTATGTTCAACAGAACAAAAAAATGAAGTAATTTTTCCCGCTATGGTATTCAATGGGGTTCAAGAACTGTTTGGTTACAAGCATTCGTCCAAATATCTTTCACTGTGTTCAACCAAAGACATTTATACAGATTTGAAACAACTAGAGATTGAGTCATTCATGACAGAACTATCCCTTTAACGCAAGAAAATAATATCTGTCAACTTAAATAAAATAATATTTTCTCTTTCTTTAAGGAATGCACACATTATTTTTTCAGACATAATATCATTTTGCATCACAGGTTGATGTATTTTGATTTAAGAATGTTTGGATATTTTTACTGGAAATACAAGAATAAATCATCTTTCATGAATGAATCCTTTAAAATAAATGTTCTGGCTTAGAGTTTAGTGTGTGAGAGAATGAAGACAGGTTTCTGTGAGGTTAGGGGATAAATTGTACAATTACCTCGATATAAAATCAATAAAAGTCTACGGCAGGTGCACATGAAGATACCAAAACAACACTGGATGTTTGTGATTGGTTGATTTTCTGTCCTTTTGGCAACAACACTGGCACTACATATAACAAGCTGAGCGTTGGCCATATGTTAAGAGTGTTTGAATGTAACGGGTTTAAGAAAAAGAAGCCAAAACAAGCTTGATGTTATTAAATGAGACACTTCGGAAAGCCAAATGCTCATTTGGCTCAGAAACATCATGTGTTTATCCAAGTGCTGGAGCTTAACTGTATCTGCAGTCAGCATACATGCATTTATTCATACAGCGGTCACTTCATTGGTTCTGCAGACGGTTGAGATGTTGACCGACAGCCTTCAGCCGTTTCAACATAATGCATTATTAATACTTCATGCATAAATAAATCAGTGTGAGAGAAGCTTCAGGCGCAACATTAAACATGCTCATGTGATACAAAGAGAGAGAAAGAGAGAGAGAGATGAGAGACACCACAGGTGATTTAGAGCCATACTGACCTCTTGGTTCTAATGCATTGTCTACTCTGTCATTATCGACAAAAACACGGTCATGAACGCCTATGGTTTTCTCGCAGCCATCTACAAAAACAGGAGAAATGAAAAAGATACTGTAAGCCAATCATGTTAGTGAGAATTCAGCAGCCCAGCCCACCTGCCAATCAAAAGAAAGCTTGTGACATCACACACACACACAGAGAAGCATCACCTGCCATCACTGTCCACAGAATCATGAGGAAAAAAATCACACTTACTCGGTGGTCTGACGAAAACTTTCAGCTTGAGACACGATCTTCTGCCCGTCTCTGTGATCATAGACGCTGAAAACATCAAGACAAACACAGAGATGAGTTCAGGACAGAAAACAGAAACTGCAAAAGTTTGATTTCTGTTGAACACGATACTTAAATAAAAAAAACATCAACACAGTAAATATAGATGAGCATTTAGTGAGTAATGCAGTGTTTTGTAGATTGGAGTCAAAATGACAAATTTCACCTAAAATGTGGAGCTAAATTACAGGAGGTAAAAATGACTTTATAAAGACGCCAGCATCATGATTTTATTTTTACACAGAGATTGGTAGATGTATTAGTAGAATCTGTTGACTTCAGCAATCTTTGTTCCATTTCATGACAATGGTCACAGTTCAAAAATGAGAATAAAGCACTTTTTGCGCTCTTTTTCCAATGTTTGCATGTCTCTAACTCAAAAAGTGTTAGAGATCTCTTAATGTCCTTTTTGATTTCGGTTCATTGCAAACTTCTCTTTTGGTTTCTACATTTATAAAGCTCTTTTTGTTCCATTGCCAAAGATATGAGGATCTCAATATGGCTCCAAATGACCCATTTTCAACATATGATTGAACAATTTGTGAAATTAGATTTTCTTTCTTTACAAAAAATCAGTTTGACACAGTTCAAACATTACATTATAATACTATTTAAGGATTAATGTACCGTAGTAACACTACAGTAGTGTCCTGTAAGGTTTTTATGGCAATAAAAGTGAACAGTAATGAAATTAAAATTTCCAAGAACTCACATGTGGTTTATTAACAATCAAACTCATTTCCGATTGTAAATCTGGTATCCAGAAGCGCTGCTGTCAGTCCGGCCCACAGCTCCAGTGAATACACTCATCAGCATTTATTTCATTTGACAAAGACAGCGCAGCTAAATATACAGCTTTCATCACACTTTCTCCATTTGTCCTGATGTATAAAGAGCCTCGACGTGTGCGTGCGCATATATTAACATGAACACATTGTGTAGGTGGTGTTTGTTCAGGTAAGCATCACTGTTGCTATTGTCACTATGAGTCATTGGATCAGTGTTAGTCAGTGTTAAACTTCAGTGTTTAACTCAAAGTGTGTTTATGTTACAAATCTGGTGTTAAGGGAACCGGAGACACATCTGAGAAACAGAATATCTCAGAGACATTGAGATGAGCTGTGTTGACACAGACAGTAAATAACAACATCCCAGTACTGCACACTTAACAACCACAAAAACACATTACAAACCACACAACAACCTCCTGACAACCATGAAAAACTCCCTAGCATCAACACAGAGACCAGATCACCCATACAGAGCAGATACTGTCCGTTTCATTCTTATAATAACCATCAAATAAAACACATTCAATCTAATCTTACTACAGCACCACGCAAAAACCCGCTGAGGTTTATTTCTACCATCTCAGATGGTAACTTCTTATATTTTATTTCTCATAAGCCTGAGATTTCTCTGTTCAAGCATGTCATTCATCTGTATGTGACAAATAAAAGCCTTTGACATTCTGATGTCAACATTCTGAACGGCACATTTCAGCTGTGATGGTTTTATGAATGTTCTCTAGTTTTATGAGACGGATGAAGCAGATGAACTCTACGTTCAGATTAAACATTACAAATATCTGAGAGAGACGCAGAAATGTTCAATTTAATGAAATATTACATTACTGCTGTTGATGAATTATATAAATGATAATTTAGTTTTAAAAGTATAAAAGTATTTAATATATATAAGCTTTGCAGTCTATGATGTGGTTAAACACTGGAAAACTGCTGTAAACACTATTAAACATTATGTAAATGTTATTTTACTTGTGTTCAGTCATTCATACTGCAGTGAAAATAGATGATGAGAATTCTTATGGACAGTAACATCATCTCCAGACGTTTAGTGCTTCTGGCGAGATGACCTCTCTCTCTCTCTCTCTCTCTCTCTCTCTCTCTCTCTCTCTCTCTCTGTCTCTCTCTCTGTCTCTCTCTCTCTCTGTCTCTCTCTCTCTCTCTCTCTCTCTCTCTCTCTCTCTCTCTCTCTTCTCTCTCTCTCTCTCTCTCTCTCTCTCTCTCTCTCTCTCTCTCTCTCTCTCTCTCTCTCTCTCTCTCTCTCTCTCTCTCTCTCTCTCTCTCTCTCTCTCTCTCTCTCTCTCTCTCTCTCTCTCTCTCTCTCTCTCTCTCTCTCTCTCTCTCTCTCTCTCTCTCTCTCTCTCTCTCTCTCTCTCTCTCTCTCTCTCTCTGATGAGACGGGCTCTGGCAGCGTCTCTCAATAACTGTAACACACTGTGTGTCAGGCGGGCGTTCAGGTCCGGGCCGCGTGCCATTGAACGTTACAGTCACACGCACAGGAAAAGAGAAACAGCAGGCAGTCGGGAAGTGTTGAAGCCCAGAGGACAGAGACGAGGATCAGACAAAACAAAACAAGGCCAAGAACACGGTTTCATTTATCAAAGTCTGATAATGTCTGATGATGTGTCTCACACGCTGCTAAAGAACAGATGAAAGTGTGTTTTATCGATCATATACAGAAACATAATAACTGTTATTGAACTCATCTGCATCTCTGCGTGAATGCAAGAGGATGCTCGCCGTTACCATGATAACCACATCACATCCAAAGCAGCATCTATCAGTACTGGAGCAGGGGATGATCTATAGAAAATAAACCTCCCAACATCGTCATAAGACTAAAACTACGAGAACGTACATTTGACATACTTGTCATATTGTTGTCATAACTGCTCGTATTCTTTAAATTTTTAATCTGATTAATCTTATTTTATCTATAAAATGACATCTGGATTCTCCGGATCTAAAACACACACACAGTGATTTACGCTCTCCTGCGGCTTTCTGACTCTCTCCTGTGATATTAGATTTGGAGACCTTGAGAGATTAAAATCCATCTTTAAATTCACAATATTGGAAAAAGATGCTGTCGCCAGCATATGGTGTTGGTGGAGGGTGAACTGTGTGTCCTGACCTTTGACCCGTGACACAGACATGCACACTCTTAATACTGTATATTCAGCTGAATGGGTTGCAGATGTGAACGGCTCTAAACAGATTCCTGTGTTTTCATGTGGCCGCTAAATTCAGCGCTGCCTTCTTAAGAGCCAAACTGAAGGAAAAATTTAATAAAAAACCTGGAAAACCTGTGTGTGTCCCAGATAAGAGACAACTCCTGTACACTGCTTTAGTTTCTGATGTCTAAAAACACAGAAACGTCTTCAATAACCTGCTTGTGTATTTCACACAACACACCAAACCATATTAATAAAAAATGTCATTAATATCTCAATTATTTCTCCTAGACATCAATGAGATTAAATAGAGAGCAAATGGAAACTTTGCTTGAGTCTCATCTGTGTCTCAGATATTTCTCATGAGAAAAAGAGGCAGAAATGTCTCAGAAGAGATCTCAACAATGTCTCAAACTGAGCTCAAATCAAGTGTCAATATTATTGAAAATCTCAATATGAACTTAAACATTTCACATCTACATTCATTTACACCTCCAGACTCTTTGTGTGTTTTAATAACTAACACCTGAGACTAAGTTGATATTTAAATGAGACACAACCGAGAACTCCTTTAAATCTCCTGAGCTATCTGAGCGTTGTCTTCTGGTCATGTTTTTATTCTTTAAACCCTGAATTAAACTCCCAGACAAGATTCTGTTATTATCATCTGGATGTTGACTGGAATAATCTGTAATGTCGTCCAGCTTCCCAAAACTATCAGTCAGACAAAGTGACTGGACTCAAGTTTCTATTAAACAGTTTGTGATAAAGTCACTCAATGAGTTTCTCAGAGAAATGATGTGATAAAACTCCAGCTGGTCAGGTATCAGTCAAACTGCTTCAGATGATTCAGAGAAACCATCTCAAGAACAAAACACACATTACCAGCGGGTCACAACATTACGTGAGCTCTTTTTTTAATGTCTTACAAAATATTTGTATTTTCTAATCTTATTTAGTTGTACGCATTGTTCTTGATGTGAACGTCTTTGCAGCGCATGGCGTTCTAAGATGTGAAGTGAAGACGCTCAGATGAAAATTCAATGTTGAGTTCAACATTTCGTCATATTTAATGTGAGACATTGACAGATGAATTCAACTGGAGGGTTTAATTGAAATGACTTTAATGTGTCTGTATTACATCATCTAACCCAGTGTTTGAAATGACATGACTGTCTGATGTTAGCCAACATGTGTCTGACACGGTGAATAAAGCCCACAGGATCTCCTCACAGATGATGCTTGTGAATGAGACTCATGGTTAAGAGGAGAGATTGTCATGTCAGTCAAACACATAATAAAGCCTGTCAATGTGAGACGTCCTCGAGACACGGCAGCCGTGTGAAGGTCCTACAGGAAACTAATGAGGTTTGCTGTAATTTCATCTCACCTTGCAGACAGGTGTCCTTCAGAAATATACACCAAGTTTATTTTCTTCCGAAGAATATCGATTCATATTGATTTCTGCTCTTCACACGCTGTCCTTGTAATGTGGATTTTTAATCTCCTGATTCCCTTCATACAGCGCTCGATCAGTAATGTACACAATACAGCGTGAGAAATACAGGCTGGTTAGGATTTGCTGAAATTACATTTCAGGAACTTAAAAAAGATGTAAAAACCTCTCGCTCTGTATAATTCAGATGGGACTACTTGACTCAGTTCAGTGCGTTTCTACAATACATATGATTTAATACATATGAACCAAACATTTTGATCGAATAAACCACAGTATGTACCATAGTCTCACTATAGTAACCATTGTTTATCCATGATATCTGTAGTAAATGATATTACAAAATGATAATCAATCTGACCAAAAAAACACGAATTTGACTATAAATAAAAAAAAGTGCTATATAAATAAGCTACACCCGATTTGAATGTAGTAATATTCTATCAAAGCAGTATTCTCAGTCATACTCACATATGTAATAATACTCGCGGCCCGGTCGAAACTCAAAGCCCAGAGAGAACGGCGTGAAGAGCTGAAACTTCTCGGAGAACTTGAGCGGGCCGTTGGGCGAATGCGGTCGGTTACACTCCCAGCGTTTGAACCCTTTAGCCGTGTGATCACACGTGCTGTAACCGTCATAGTTCACCATGTAGAGAACGTAACGCTCCGTCCTCTCCTCCGGCACGGAGTCTTCATAGTGCGGGCAGTACACGTCCAGATAGTCATTTATACAGACGTCGATGTGAAAGTCTCCACGCTGAAACCTGCAGACCACACACACACACATCACCATGAATGACAACACAAGGTTTTAGGGCGAATAAATGATATTTCATGATGTAATTCTGCTTAGAAATGAAACCGAGCGGTTTGAGATCATTGAGATCTTTCAACGCTGAAAGACGAACATCTCATCCCGAGTAAAACGCAAGAAACGCTCCCAAGAGAAACATGTCCACATGAGGTCTGATGTGTTTATACATGAGACTGACAACATTAGAAATGATGCTTACAGCTCAGCTTATGTTCTACAAACACGAGAGATAAAGACACATTTCCTGTGAATGTTCTCTGCCTTCATATTCCAAACTGTATACAAATGAATAAACAGCCTCATTCCTGAACCCATCCGCAGATAAACACACATTTCTCAGCCAGGTTAAAGTTATCATTGAGAGTCAGTTTGAGAAATAGTCTGACAGAACGTTTTCATTGAAATTCTTCACCCATGCCACGTTCCTTCAAAACGATCCGAAAGTGACGCGCAATGTTTCTAAAGCGTCTCTCTCATGTGAGCTCAAATAAATCACAGGGTCACACGGACAGAAAACACAAAAACTAAAGGATGAGAAGACTTTCACAGACTTTACACTCTGAGCATTTCATTAATGTTAATAATGTTGTTGTTTATTACCCTCCTCACCCTCAGCATGAGCTCATAATAAAAGTGTTAATGTTGTGTAAAGAGAGAGGACAGACGTTACCGCCCAACAATTAACACACAAGCTGTTTTATTAGGTGAACGGCACGCGTCAGTGCTTCTCCATGATGCTTTACGTCGATGTGAAAAACATTATGAATGTTGAAGAAAACATTTTTTATGGTAAGGTTCAATTTGTTATTGCATTTGCTAACATGAACTAAACATTTTTTAATTTTCAGTCTTGCTTTTTTCTAGTAATCGTACGCTTTTGTACAATTTACAACATATGAATTTGTACGAATAAACCACCTCGTTCGATAGTTCAGAGGTCAGGTTGGCATTGATTTGAAATAAATGAGTATTACAGTAACTCAAAAGAATAAATGCTGTATATTTGTTGTTGTTCATTGTTAGTTTCCGTGAACTATTGTAGTTAACAAACAGAATGTTATTGTAAAAGTGAAATCTCTGAGGTCATGAGGCTGAAGCTTTATCTGATTCTGCAGTCTGGATGTGCTGTAAATCTACAATTGATCAAGATGACCTTGACAGCAGAACAGAAATGTATGAGGTACAATGAAATGCTCTAAATCCAGCGGGACAGAAACACATTTGTGAGACTGAAAACAATTCTCTGATTCTCTGAATGAAGAAACAGTCTAGAAGCACTGATGTCTCTTCTAATATTACTTTTCTAATACTGTTTAAGTATGAAGATTTGAAACCCCTTATATCAAAATAACACCGTTTAATACTAAACCACAGCACAGAGGTTTCAAACAATCTTATTTCTTAGCCTTGAAATATCATTTCATAAACACACTTTAATGGATTGAAAGAACTTGTGGTCCTTTGGGAGTTTTATAAACACTATTTCATATTACATAAATCAATACCACAAGCTTTTAAGTGGCTACACAACCAATATTTATTCAAACACTATTATGCCAACAAAAAGATCGTTAAAAATGAATATTACTGTTTTATAGATGAGAGAGAATATAGTTGCTGAATCATATATATAAAGAATGTTTGACGGTCTAGTGAGATTTTAATCTGCTTTTATTTGTTATTGATATCACACAGTCTGTCCATAAATTCTGATTCTGATTTCCAGAAACCTCTTGACAATTGACACAATTTCATTTAAATTGTCATCTATCTTTTCTGCAAGAAATATTGTCCATTACAAACATTCTGTATTGTCAGTATAACATCTTAATTTTGCAAAGAATCACATACAGCAAAACACAAACAACAAACAAAAGCACTAAAAATCAATGAGATGAAATGAATAGCAAATGGAAATGTTTGTCTCATCTGCGTCTCAGATATTTCTCATGAGGAAAAAAGAGTCTGAGACGTCAACAATGTCTCAAATTGAGCTCAGATTTGTCTCGTCTGCAATCAAAAGTCAATATTATTGAAGATCTCAATATGAACTCAAACATTTCTCATCACATTTACTCAAATCTACATTCATTTATACCTTCAGACTCTTTATGTGTTTCAACAACTACACTCTCATTTCATTCTCTTTTATTTCTCCTACAAGCAAAAAACATCTGAGAATAAACTGACACTTAAAACACAAACTCCTTTAAATGTCCTGAGCTATGAAAGAGAAACTGTGAGCAGTAATATTTTCCTCTGAGGAAATGACAGATGTAACGTTAAATGTGGACGGTGGATTATTTGTTTACAGACGGTTCTTGACCTGTTGGATTATTTCAATGAACGGCTGGATCATTGTGATACTGAAACATCTTTGTTCAGCTCTGTAATCATACAGTTTACATTATTTATTTAATCTCTGGTTATAAACCCTGAAGACGTAATGACATGGCTGTTTTAACTCCACTCGGAGTGAAATAGGTGTGTGTGGTGTGTGTGTGTGTGTGTGTGTGTCTCAAACGCTCTATTTCATCACAATCACACACAGCTGGATGAACTCGAGCTCAATGAAGATCCATCAGACGGCAGAATGACTGCAACCCGTCAACCGGAGAGAAAAAGAGTCGAAGAGATTCTCTGTGATAAGAGCCGACTGCATCTCTCCAGACTTCTGCTCTCACTGATGCTTGACGCACACACGCGCACACACACACACACACACACACACACACACACGCATGCACACACACACGCGCACACACACACACGCGCGCGCACCCACACGCGCACCCACACGCGCACACACACGCGCACACATGCGCCCACATGCACGCACACACATGCGCACACACATGCACGCACACCCACATGCACACACACACACACACATGCACGCACACGCACACACATGCACGCACGCACACACGCACACATGCACGCACACACACATGCACACACATGCACGCACACCCACGCGCACACACACACACACACATGCACGCACACGCACACACATGCACACATGCACACACGCACACACGCACGCGCACATGCACAGACTGTGAAATGTTTATAATACGCCTGCTTACAGAATAAATAAAAGTTTATGAAATATTGATTCAAGTATAAATGGTATTTTATGAGAATAAAGAGTGTGGAGTGACACATGGGATGATATTAGTAAAGTTATGTAGGAAATCACTTTAAAACAACACAATGTTATAAAACCAGTGCTCAATATACTAAAACTGACCCGTCACGATACACATCAACACAACATATATAAACAAATTCTCATTTCTACATTCAATGACAGCAATACAAACTGCACAAACACTTTTTAATGTATTAAATGCCAGAGGTTTTTCAGTGTTAGGCTTCTTTATCTTCAGCAAACCATAGAAAAGTTGAACGTTGTTCTCAAACAGTTGCTGTGTTCCCTGAGGACCACTATAGCTATCAGGAATTCGGAAGTCCACGACAGCCCCCTTCCCATAAAAGCCTGCAGGAGGTTTGACAGAAGTCGTCAACAGCTTGTCTTTATATTCCACAGAAGTCCACCTGCTCTCGACTCAATATGAGAAACAGCTGCTTCAATAAAACCTCAGAGTGTCTCAACACAGGTAATATTCAGTCACCCGGCGGCCGTAGAACGTTCTCAAGACAACATTTCCATGACTGAGGGTTCCACCGTCTCACTTCAACGCGAGGAGAACGTTTAACATATGCAGCACACGTGTGTAACACGCTCTGATAATCTCACTGCCAACACACACCAGGTTCTGCTTTAGAAAAGAATGCGTGCAAATGATCCGGAACGTTCTGGAGGTGCCCAGGGTTCTTCAAGAGAGACCAAATAAAAAACTATTCATCTGTACTACACTACAGTATGAGAGTTTTGATATCGTCAGAACTAAATATATTCAGCTATTACTGACAAATCATTTTAAATGTATCAGCTTAAAAATAATACAATAAAATAAACAAATGGTTAGAGGACAACACTAATGCAAACCATATGTAACCAAAGGATTTGCTACGAAATGTTTATTATCCCAAAACTGCTGTATACACTTACTAGAAACTTAAAGATTGTGTTCTTATAGTAATAAAAGTACAATTCTGAAGTCAACAAAGGTAAGAGTGAAGTACACACAGGATGATATTTGTCTGATATTTGTTTGTGACTCTCATGTGGATAAAGTGACGCGTCAACTCCTGAAACATCTGCGTTTCTGAGCCAGCGATGCGTCGGGTCCGTGTTTCTCTCTGATGTGTGCTTTCTGTCGGGTCAGAGAAAGTTCATCACATTTACTGCGGATTAAAATCAACAGGTCATCCGTCAGGAACCCTCACGCGTCTCCTCACCTCCGGCTGCGAGCGCACGTTTATTTTATAAAGAAGACAAACGGACGGACGCAGTGTAAACTCGCCTCCATCTCTATTAATATGTTTAGACAATATATTCATTATTTCCCCGCAGTTTACTGGGATAACAGAAATGAGAATATAAACTTTAAATCACATCTTTTTCCAGCATTAGTTTTATTGTCTCGGGACGGTAACGTTTATTTTAACCGGTGGAAAAAGACGAATATTTCCTTTTACAGTTCATTTACAACAATCAACTTCCATGTGAACCGTCAAACACATTCAGAAACATAAAATCAATCTGGAGAGAGTTTTGTTTCAGAAACTGAAGTCACGATGTGTTACACTGAGTTTAGAAGAAACAGACACATCGGACAATTTCATAATTCTCTCTTTTACTTTTTATGCGTCTGTAACACTTTTAATAGAAAAAACTCGAACAGGTTGATCTGCTGCAGAGAATTATGGGAAATGTAATTTTAGCACAAAAGTCTCCTCATAAACTGTCTAAATGAGCTGCGTTTTCAGTGAAATTTATATCTGTTCCTTATCAAAATGACACCAATAAATACACAAAAGTCTTTAATTGACACACTTAGTGTTACAGTCATTCTGTCAGGATATAAAGGCTAGATTTAATACTTCATTACAAAACTCATACGGTCAATATGCAAACATATATTAAATAACAGTGCAGTTTTCGAGTTGTAGCAAAAAATGCTGTTGACATCTGTGTATTTACAACTCAAGTCGTTCTAATGCACAAAAGCATTTCAGTATTTATAATGAAAGATTTGATCACTTTTATTCACAGGTCTTTAAACCTCATGTTGCTTTAACCATTGTGTCCACTGCTAATTCTGTTATTGTTTATCTGTTAACACTATGTTTCTTGAATAAACAGCAAAGTGAATCAGGTTATTTTCTGTAAGTCATAACTCAGGTTACGCAGGACTTATCAAACACCGGCAATCTCTCATTCATCCCACACGCACAAGTATTCAAATCAATACCGGCTCCTCCTGAATGAAGGACAAAAAAACACAAAACAAGGTGAATAAATGATGTAACACCATCAAACTCAACCACACGGTTTAACATACATACACTTCTATATCCAGAACTTCTATATAAGATTCTCCAGGTCACAGCGGACTCTCACGACACAGCTGAAGGAATAAATCCTGTCCTGTCAATTAGGATTTGACATGTGGGGCAGGTCTGTGACCTCTGACCCCGGCGGTCCGAGCGTTCATGAGCAACTCAATGAAGAATGGACTCAGAAGCAGAGGTCAGACTCCTGTGGAGGAGATGCCACGGTCACGGGTGAATCGAGTCACGCTCGGACGGTGAACGTGCTCAGACAGCTTCTCTGTACTGTCCAATGAAATATATATATATTTGTATTTCAAATAGAGGCAGCAGTAAAGTTTCAGATATGAAATGCTGAATGATTTAGGGAATATCAATAGTTCCTTACAGATGCTGTAATAATGCCCTGAGGGCAAAAAACAAGCATTAAGAACAATGTAAGATGAGTTTAAATAAGCTGAACTACAGCAATATTTACAGTCTGACTGTCAGTGTTATTAATGTACATTAGTCCTGAACTTATGATTATAAATCACTCGACTCGTGCTGCTTTATGTCTGCATGGGTGCTCAAGCTTCAGTGTTTTTAACTCCTGAACCAGACAAAAATATAAACAGACAATGTAATATTTACTATAATAGCAGCAGGTAACATCAACATTATAACCTGCTGCTATTATAGTAAATATTACATTGATAGAATCACTTCCTCTTAATCACACGCACACGTTGTGTTTTAATGTTTTATGGGGGCTTTCTATAAACTCATATACTGTACAAATCCTATCTCCTAAAACATATTATGCATTTTATTTTGATTTATATATTCAGCATATTAATATTTGACAATCTAATTTTAATCATCATATTTGACCCTGGATCAAAAAAACAGTCTTATGGGTCAATTTTTATGAAATTATGAAATTGAGATTTTTACATCATCTAAAAGCTGAATAAATAAGCTTTCTATTGCTGGATGTTTTGTTGAGATATGACAATATTAAATATTGAGAAAATGGCCTTTAAAGTTGTACAAATGAAGTCCCTAACATAGCATATTACTCACAAAAATAAAGTTTTGATATATTTACGGTAGGAAATTTACAAAATCTCTTCATGGAACTTGATCTTTACTTCATATCCTAATGATTTTTGGCATAAAAGAAAAATGGCTAATTTTGACCCACATGATGTATTTTTGGCTTTTACTACAAATGTTCTCGTGCTACTTTTGTGAAATAAATGTCCATTTCATATTCCATTATACCTTCTACCGACAACACTATTCTTAAAGACAAACGTTATAATGTTTCATACTTTACAATCTTAATTTTTCTTTAAAATACCATTTCTTCCTTCCTTTTTTTCTATTGGGGACATGTTTCGTGAGAAGACATTTATCTCCTCACTGTCCGTGTCTGAATGTGAGATTTGCCTAAACAAGTTTCAAACCCCCATAATTCCACAGTGTAAGTGATGTGCTCATATCTTCAGAGAACACTCGAGGTTCATCATCAGCTTCCACTTGACCTGTTTACTCAGAATGAGACTTCTGGAGGTCAGCTGGGGTCAGGGCTGCTGTAAATCCAGCATCATAATCATTAGGATTCGGTTTAAAATAAAAGATGAAAAAGTGCTTCTTCAGACGAACGAGGTTCAGGGTTTGGGGTCTAAACATAGCGGCGCTGACAGGACGTCCAGAGTCTGGTTGTCCACAGACACCCCGCAGCTGTTGTGTAAATCTCCCGCTGGCTCTTGGCAGGGTCTGTCAGAGGTTCTGCTCGCTCACAGCGGGTCTGAAGAAACACCAGCTGAACGCTTCACGCACGAGCGTCATTACCGCTCGCATTACCACCCAGCAGGGGCCGTCTTCACCGGCTCATTGGCCGACACGTCCGTGTCATGTTTGGAGCGTCTCGGCGAACGCCACGCGATTGGCCGAGGCAAATATAGCCGGGCACATC